>SWBL01000101.1:0-148352 GCA_024195585.1 Aureobasidium sp. EXF-3400
GTTGAGCAGACGCAGAATGAACTGGAAGTTCGACTTTTCTCCGGAGACGAGCGACATCGTGGCGGTTGATGAGCGATGTTACTGTTGGCGGCGCGAATAACCAAGTAGAGAGCTGGCGGCGCGACAGACTGATAGGTGAGTCGAAAATGTTTGTGGACGACGCCAAGGATTCCGAAGTCCTACCGACGTGGACGGCTGACGAATGACAGGGTCGCCCAGCCTGCTCCCTGCTCTACACGCTCTGGACTTGCTGCTCACTCCAGTCCGACCGTCACTCGAACGACCACAGTGAACATGCCAAACATTCTGGAAGGAAGTCGTGGTTGCATATTCTCACTAATTGCATATACTTCGGGTCACCGTGTGCAGATTCTTGTGACCTCAATCTCCCCACTCAGGCCCAGAGCCATTTCTGAGCTGTAAAAAGGCAGAAAAGTTTTCGGACTAGAGATGTTGTCAGAAAGAGCTCACAACTGATTTGCGTCTCAATGGAATCACATTTCTCTCGAAAACTATTTTGCCTTTTTACACTTATGCGTTGCACACTTTAGCAGAGAGGGAGGCTGTGATTCCAGTCACTCCAAATGGTTCATTCGTCGTAATCTAATATACAAGTTCCTGCTATCTCAATTTGCATCTCGAATTCAGATGTTCAATATCAGGCATTGAAACACAAGAATACCAAGCACCGTCTGAGTGGGTGCTGCATCATTGCATGGTGAACTTTTCAGGATGGCAAGCTCCGAACTCTGCTCTGCCTGGTGCGTCGTTGCGGACATAGACACTGACGCTCTTTTCAGTGCATCTGAAGACGCCATAGCCTCTGTCATCGATAGTGACCAAGTGACCAGAATTTCCCAAGACGTCGCTCCAGACCTGACCAGCTTTGGCAGGACCAATGAACATGCTGTTCTTAGCAGCACCTCCGATGCTCATGATGACGACGCAGCCGTCGGCTCTGTCCCAAGTACCGTGGCGGACCCATCCAATCGAGGTCTTACTCTCGAGATAGTCGGTCTGCTCGCCGTAGGCAAAGAGTTTGCGGCTGAGGACAAGAGTAGGTAGCTTGCCTTCGCAGGCTACTGGCGATGGGTGAGGGCCTTTGATTCCGTAAACATCACCCCAGAAAACACAAGGCAGACCCTCGCGACGAAGAAGCATGATTGCGTAAGCCAGAGGTTTGAAGTAAGGTGCAACAGGAGTTTCCACTGCTTGGCCAGGCTGAGTATCGTGGCTGGTTACGAGAGTCTGCGTATACTTGTTAGCAGTTGTGCGGTGCCAAAGACGAAAAAGTACCTACTACTGCATTGCCGGGTCGGTGTTGAACCAAGGTGTTCTTAAAGACCTTTCTCAAGTCGACCTCGGACTTGTTCTTTGCCATGGAGAACTTTGCGAAATTGCTCAGCAAAGGAATGTCGTAAGCGTATACGCCGTTGTTCATTCTGTCCATCCACTGCAGAATCTTGGCGACTTTGCCATTGTAGAACTCGCCCATAATGAAGAGTTCACGGTTCTGACGCTTGGCCGCTTCCTTTGCGATGCGGATCCATTCTCGGGTGAACATCCAGCTGATGTGAGGCACAGCATCCAATCTGAAGCCGTCCACACCCACTTCATTCACCATCCACTCTCCCCATCTCTGCACATCCTCTCTGACTTCGGCGTTGGAGTAGTCGATGTTGGTGAACATGAGATAGTCGCCGTTGCCTTTGAGATCATCGACGTCGGTGGCCCAGTCCTTCTTGCGCCAGGCTGGATCCACAGCGGCTCCAGGACGGGGAAGTGTCTCTGGAGGATCCACGATCTTGTAGATAGCATTCTTCTGAGCGCGCTGGTCCCAGTCTGTGCCGCTGAAGTGTTGCCAGTGCCATTTCAGACTGCTATAGTGGTCTCCGCGACCAGGGAAGTAGAAGTGGATCCAGGGTTCGATCTTCTTTGGTGCAGTCCTCTCGACTCTACGGTCTGTTTAGAGTCCAGTCAGTCTGACGGTTCAGCAAACAGGGATATGAACAGGCGTACCTTCTCCGTCTACCTCGACAGCCCAGCACTCCTCTTTGGCGTCTCCAGCTGTTTTGTGGTTCAGAACAGCATCCCAGATGACCAAGACTCCCAGGCTCTTGGCCTTTGCGATCAACTCGTTCAACTCTTCTCTAGATCCCCACTTGGTTGCGCGTGTCCACTTCTGGTCGAACTCGCCCAGATCCCAGAGGTCATAGCAATCATAGCCGTTGCCGTGCGGGTTGTTGGCCTTGCAGCCAGGTGGAAGCCAGAGTGAAGTGATGCCGATGTCAGCCAAGCCCGGCGCGGCATTTGCAAGACGAGTCCAGTGTCCGCCGGGAGTGTGCCATTCGAAGGCTTGCAGGAGTGTTGGGTTCTGGGGTGTCGGTGTTCCTGGTTCGCTCGCTGCTTTGACAGCTGGTGATGGTGTCGTTCCGTTGTCCGGCGCTACGTCATTGTCAACACTTCGATTCAATCAAAAAAAAAATCGCTCCAAGAGATCGTGGGACCTACACTTTGTGCGAGCGTCTAGGAAGCCCTCGAACCTCTGTGCCTTACTGCGCAGCCATGAAGCCATGGTTGGTTGTGTGTTATCGAGATGGGTCGAAGATAGGTATTGATCTAAAAGATCAGGTTGTTTCTCGGAGTGCGTACGGACCAGGACCACTTATTTATTATGTTTGCTGAGCTCGAGTCATTGATGCCTTAATTTCACTTGTAGCACTTCTCAATGATCGTTGAGTGATACACCAAGTGAGGTTACTTTTCCAAGAAGCGCTACGTCAAAATGCTTTGAGAAGCGCCAGGTGAGACTGAATGGGCTGTGAAATTGGTCAAGTAAGATTGGTGAAGCTGAACAACCACCAGATGAAGAGGCTTGCGTAATCATGTATCTACCAATGAAAAAGAACAAGGATTAAAACAACTACAACGCTCGTGGGATATCAAGTTCGAAACAGAAAAGCCACAATAAATCAAATGCCAGAGAAAGCACAGTAACACATCTTGAGTGTTTGTCACTGCTCGAGACTGTGAACCTTAAGGCAGAGAACAAGAGAACAAAGGAGAAGATCGAAGGCGCAAACAAGACCGAGGCTGCTGCTCAGTATCTTAGTTTACCAACAAGGCCAAAAGTGTATGCACATTCGCGTTCCTGGCTGTGGTCAGTACTTGAATCTCCAAACCATAAACAAAGACAGCATAACTCACTGTTTTGTGCTGAATCATATAAGTATTTGCTTTTGAAGCAAGGACGCCGCCCGAGGTGACCGGACCGGTTCTATCTTCCCAGACACTGACTGCGATACCTGTCCTGGCAACTCTCTCGAAGCAGCTCTCGCCCAGAGTGACATCCAACAGTGTTTCGCCTCTAGTTTTACCACTGACTAGAATACGCTTCTCCAGGCCAATCGATCGGGGGCTTGGCGGGACCCCGGAAGATGGCCGTGGAGGAAGCAGAATCGACAGCCGCGCTGAGCCCATATCTCTCCACTTGTTCTGTGACTCACGTATGTACAACCGAATTTTGGCATTTGTGATACCAAGCGGTGTTCCTTGCGACGGATCATAGATAACCGGCGTTGATGCTCCAGAAGAAAGTGACTCGCTTGTGCCAGTCCGGCTTCCTTGACGAGATGTGATGGTACTTTTAGCAATGTTAAAAAGTCGGCTGTTACCATTGAATCGGCGCAGAGCAGAAAAGGCAGTGTTCATTGTACCGACAGAAGAATCGGTTACCTCAGAGGGTGCTCGGGAGGCCTTTGATCGATATGTATTGCTCCTGCGGAGTGGATTATGGAACCATGAACCGTTCGCAGACCTCTGGTTGTTGTCTCGGTTCATGGCTGCAGACCATGCACTCTCGTTCGTCGGACCTCTAGCATTCTGTAGAGCAATGTATGTAGGGTTGTTGATTCGAGCAGTGTTGATGAATGAATACAGCATGTCGCATTCTTCAGCACTGCGAGAGCGGAACATGACATTATTGCTGGCACGAATCAAGGAGCTAGCTGTGGGAGGTGACCTGATGGAGATATCAAGCGCTGTGCCCCGCCGCAAAGGAACAAGAGGTGTGACTTCAAATGCTATCAGAGGTTGTACGCCCCTAGCAGAAGGACTTGTCACATCACCGCCTTCTGGTATGGCTTCATCCAAGTCGAAAGCTTCAATCAGCCCAGGTGTGACAACAACAATACATTCACTTGGGTGCAGGAGCTCCCATGCGCCTCGGTCCGACCATGAGTAGATCGAGGCAACAATCTTCGAAGCGTTTGTCGTTTGATGAGGAACTGTCCGATATGGAGCTTGGGAGGCAGAGTTTGATGGCCCGAGTGTGGCAGTAGGTAGGGAAGCAAGCGATGCTGGCGGAGTGGCTTTTGCATTTCCATCAATCAAAGGCAAATTGAGCGGCACCACGTCCTTTGCTCCCCCCACGGCTTCTTCAGATGAATCAGATGTGATTGATTCGTCGTCGTCCTCAGAATAGGAAGATTCACTCTCCGTCGAAGACTCACTTATAATCGATGGTTCATATTCGTGTTTGAGAGGCGATGATGACCTGCGATGCCTCTTCAAAAAGTTTGGGGTGAACGATGGGATGCTGAATCGTTTCGGCTTTGGAGGGGGCAAGTCCTTGTCTTTGCTAGAAGCATCCCCAAGTATGTCATCAAAGCTGACACCCTTCACACTAGGCCGACGTTTTTGTAGCTTGGCAGGCGCTGACGAAGGTTCTACTGCTTCCTCATCTCGAGTGCGATCTGGGTGGTCGAAAATTTCCACGGGCTGGATAGGTGAATTTGGCTCGCTTCTTTGTCGCAGCTTCGTGGCATGAGGGGGCTTAACCACCGGTACTGATGATGTCCTACGGTGGAGTTGCGAGCGTGCTGCAATTGGCGTTTTTCCGTAGCTGTCTTCATTCTCTTCTTCAGATTCATCGGATGGGATGGTAGATGAAGGCATCCAAACACTATATTCTTTCCTTGATTGGGACAGAGTGGACTGACTTGAGTATGAGCTCAAAGTAGTTCCGGTCTCCGACCTTGACATGTGATGTGTAGGACGTTCTGGATATGCTCTCGATTCCTTGTTCAGAGGTAATTGTGAAGATGAACGAGATGAGCTAGGCGACATAGGTGGCGATGATTTGTGACGCGTTGCCCTTGATCGTCGTAGACCTGGTGAGTCTCCTGTAGACAGTTCCGTCTGCGATAAGTTGTCGTAAGAAGACGCAAACTGTTCTGCTGATAGATCAGGTAGCGCGAAGCCATCTTGGACCTCTTTCGGTGTTGCAGAGATAGATCTTCGTTGCGAGTTGCTAGTCGGTACGGGAGCACTGGACAGTCTGCCACTCTCAAAAGTGGCTACGGACTTTTCTTGCCCGCTGTGGTCCGAAATCCAGCTCCTGGACGAGCCAGGTCTTTCTCCAATCGGGATTTCGATCTCTTTGGTATATGTAGGACTACCAGCAGGTGATGTGAGCCCTTGTGACCGACGGCGGGATGGAGTTTGAGGTTTGGCGAGGAAGCTAGACTGCCTTGCCAAAGATGGAGGAACGGGACTGAGTCCAAGCATCTCTACCCATTCAGGCCCGGTAGATTCGTCACTGGCACGCAATGACAAAAGCTCATGCCACTCTTTTCTGTCAGCGTATAGACCCCGTATCATCATGACTAAGTCTCCTGGCCCATTGCCAGCTCTTGCGGAAACAGAGTCCCTGCTGAGAGGTGGAAACAGTAACCAGCGACCTGTATCAGATACCTCGCAGACGAGAACATCGCCACCATTTCCTCGACCAGGACAGTCGTCACGAATTATGAGCTCGATCCTGCAATCCAACTGTTGGCCGCTTGAGTGAATGATGTTCATGTCAAAGTAGTCTCTGGCATGAACACATCGCGTCGCGTCAATGCTGACTCCTTTGAGCAAGGCCAAGCTTCGAGGATCTCTGGCACGGGTTGGGTCGACAGCTGCAGCCGCCTCGTCCTCCAAGCGAGCTCGTTCTTCGTTAGATCTTTTGCGGGCTTCGGTAACCAACCCCTGATATTTCTCGGCCAGAGAACCCGCTAAGGCTGATGGTGCGAGAATGTTGATACCCTGGTTTGTCAGCGCTACAGTCCTGAATATCTAGAAGATGTCAAATGGTGCCTATGCATACCTTGAAGGTTTTGGCGAGATATTTCAAGCGTACCAAGGGTCTTTTTAGCAAAAAAGCAACGTCAACCCTTTCACCGTCACCATTGATCAAATCGCCGTCCTCATTCCTGAGCAGCCCATCATCCCATCTGGTGCTGGTATTGGCATCTGCAGGTGCAAGGTTTACCACGACATCTTGAAATCCCATCCGCCATGCCTTTAGGTAATCATGGTAGATCCGAATCGCTCCTTGGGCCCAGGAGAGCAGTGTGTTGTTGTCGCTCTTGGGAACTCGACGATGGTGTGCTTTCAAACGCTCTAGGGCAACGCCCATGTCGACGATAGGCTTGGTGATAGCCGCATCGTCAGCAGCAGAACGGCCAAATAGACCAACAGCGATCGCTGAATCTGACTTCGAAAGTACGCATGACAGTAGTACTGGAATAACTCCATCCACCAAGGTGCGAAGTTCTCGCTGATATTTGACTTCGTCAGCCGTGAACTCGTCCCAGAGAGCTTCAAGAGTGGCTTTCTCGAGCCTCGTTCGATTGGTCCGTATGCTACGTGCTGAAACAATGCTCTTAGTATCAGCTATAGGTAGTGATAACACAGACATCAGGTCCTTGTGACGAGTCAATCTCCGTCTGAGCCCGTTCGCGCTATCCCCTGTACGCTCGGGTACAATGGTATCTTGCTCAGAAATTTCAGATGGAGCTGCAGATTCTTGCAATGTCTCTGCCGAAGCGATGGTCGACAGCCTTTTTCCTGTCGTAGGGAACCGCCGTCGAAGGTTCGCTCCTGGTGTATGCTTGCTGGTCTGGACATAGGGAAGTTGAACATCAGATGGTACGGACGACGTAGCATAAGAAGAGTTTCCGTCCTCGAAGCTTGATGATCTAGACTCAGAAATAGTCTCCAGCGCCTCTCTCAGTCTCGGACTTGATTCGCCTGGAGAAGATCTCGATGAGCCGTGGCCAGTGGACCCTTCGTCATCCTTGAGAATGTCCACGCCAGATGTGTCTCGCCTATCTAGTCCATCCAGATTCGATTGTCGCTTAGATCGGACTTTAGATGCTGCAGCTTCTCTGTGCCCGTCACTCTGCTGCTGAGATTCGTCAGCGACGAAGGGATCAGGAGTTCCTCCAAGCCACGCTTCGATACGGTTTCCGTACGCCGGTACTGTGGTAGTATTCGAGTTGGGTGCGGACATCTTGTTAGCCTCAGGTACTCTAGATTGACCAGCCGATCTGTCTTTCTTAGTTTCCTGTACAGTTGATGGCATCCCTCGTGACTTTCGAGAGTGAGCATTTCGAGTACTGATGCTGTCGTCTGGGTCAAGTGTCTGTGCAATCGACCTATCCTCTGTCTCTGCTTCAGAAGCTACTGGCGAGACATGGCGGCGACGTAACCTCCGTCTACGATCCGAATTGTCGCGACTTACTTCGCGAGCACTCCTCCTGTCTTTCTTCTCCCTTGCAGGCTCCTCCACACTTCTTGAGTCGAGTTGATGTTCTGGAGTACGCCGTCCTGACATTCCTGAACTGCCTGGTCGGTCGCTATCATTCTTTTTCTTCTGCGGTTTATGCTGTGTTGGAGGAGGGTCATCTATCGGTATGATTCGAATTCCGTCGTCCTCTTCCATCGGCCTGACTCTGATGCCATCATCATCCTTCTTTGACTTTGGCGAACCTTCGCTCTTGTATATTGTGGTTCTTTTGATTGTGTATGGTCTTGGCTTCGGCTTAGATGCATTTTCAGGCGTCTTTGTAGGCGAACGGTCCTTGCGCCAGTGAGCGTCACTGACTACACGTTTCAAGGGCGCACCAGCATGTTTGACTTCGGTATCCAAGTCATTTGGGTGAGTGCTTTTCTTACGAACCCATGCTTGTCGATCCGCATCCAATTCTCGAGGGGCCTTTGGCGATTTGGTTGGAGATGATTGCCTGCTTTTCTTGTCTGTTTCGATGCGAGGCTTGTCCGACGAGCTCTTGGTTGGCTTTCTGGCTGGTTTTGTTTCGTCTGCATCATCCTCATATTCAACGGTTATCAAGTTGCCTCCATCTTTTGCAACGGCGGCTCCAGCGCTGTCAGCCTGCCATCTCTGCACTCTTTGGCGAATCTTGTCAGTGTCGTAGAGACCGGTTTGCTTGCCGGTGTCACGGTCGTCTTTCCTCATGTGTGGGTGTTTGTGTCGAAGAGATGCTGTCGTGTTCGGATTGCTTTTCAGTATGCGCTAGATATGTTGCGATCGGATAGCGATTCTCAGAGACAAGGTACATGGAGGAAGTCGGCCCGTTGCAGAATTGAAAATTGACGAGTCGAATTGTCGAAGGATGGAGCCGTGACAGACAGGGCACGCGAATCTGCTAGGAAGAGGGTGTGCGCGCAAGCAAGCAGAATACAACTACCCATGTCAGTGTCGGTAGCAAGCCGTTTATAGTAAGCATTATGCCTTACGGTTGAAACGGCGAACGTGGAGAGAACTGGACCCTGATGGCATGTGTCAAGAGTGGGGACCAGTCTTTTACATTTCAGAATTGACCGAACAATCGAGGGTTGAACTCATTGCTTGAGCAGAAGTCGGTCAAGTCAAGCGCATGGTTGAGGGACAAGAACCAGGCTTGTGTTTACAGTCGGACGGTGCAACCAGCCATCCCGCGCATCACTGATCCGCTCCATCCCCAGCCCGTCGCAAACAACGCCCTAGTGCCCGAGCAATCTATCCTTATCTTCGTCGATCAACCTCCCATGTGCTAAAGATTGCCACGGTCCAGCTATTGCAATGCACGATATTTTTCGAATCAAGACTATGGCCACAGAGACACCTCAAGAGAACAGTCTCTCTGTGGATCGCAACCATTTCTAGAGAATCTTGTGCATGTTTATAGCTCCAAATACCACTATACGTCGCGCGTGGAAAGGGACTCCAAAACTCAAGTGACAGTCTTTTGCACAAGAGGAAGGAGGCTGACAAACAGTTGGGATCGGCCCCTCTCTCTCGCAGTCACGAGCAGTGAGATACGCGCTATAACAATGCACAATTGCTTTGTGGATCAGAGGCGTAGCCACAGAGACGCCTTGGCCTAACGACTCTCTATGGACATCACTCCGTCTTGGACACAATTATGCATTTTGATAGCTACAATATGGTGTTGTCAGGACGCGGGGAGGGTTTAGTTCTGGAGGATCAAGGATCCGGTGATTATTGAATTATGGCTATACATTAATGTTCTGTCTATTGATATACTGTCTAGTGCTCACTTTCTCTAAGCCCATCTACATGGCCTTCTTCGATCCCTCGAGCTCCTGGACCTGTCGAATGGCGTCGGCGCTAGCCTTGACGCTATTGTATAACAACACTATGCAAGATCAGCAACTTTCCAGCGCTGCAGTCTCCAGTGCAACACTCACCTGCTGGAATTACGATCCAAAAAAAATTGGCTCCAAAGTAGTATCCCCAGAAATAGTAGGCCTCCGGTCTTGAATATTCAATGCCCAGGTAAAAGTGGTCGGCCATGCTGGTAGCATAGTAGAGGAGATCACCATAGCACTGCCCAAGACTCACTGCAGCTTGCATTGGGTGCCTTAGCGGATGCTCGATCGCAATCAAGACGGCAACCAAGAAGCTTAGTGGGCCCCAAAGCATCTAATGTAATTCATCAATAAACTTTCGAGAAGAAAAGGGGGTTAGTAAAGCATCACTTACAGCAGTCATGGCCTCAACACAAAAGACGAATACATTTTGTGTCAGATAGCGAGAATCTGACAGAGCATATTCTTTCCAAAGCTGACCAAAGAATGTCTGCAATCCACCCATATTGGCATGGTTATACGCAAAATAACCTGTCGAAAGTTTCAGTCTTGATTCTTCGAGCCTCCAAAACATCGTCGTACTCACCTTCGAAGAACAAGTGTATACATCCACACAGAACAAACCACATCACCGTCATCAGTTCGGTGGCAGGCAATCTTGGATTGACCTTTTTGACGGCCAGGTAGGTTAACCCAAAAATTGCAACACAGCCAGCAACAAAGGAGCCCAGAAGCGACAAAACAGTAGATTCATTGGCCACATAACCGACAATATTGGCATCCAATGGGTAGTAAGGATGTTTGACGCCATCATAGCTCGTGGTGTTCATCAAAGCTCGTAGTGGTGAGGCCATTGTTGAACCTGCAGAAACAGCCATTGCATTCGCGCGACTTTGTACAAACAAGCAACCAAAGGAAGAAATCAAAGACAGCGAAGTCGCGAGAAGGAAATCAAGGATATAAGAATAAGAACCTCAGACAAGCCAGAACGTAATTGCCGGTCAACACGCAACGGGCGTGTGCGAAACACGATCCAATAATTCTTTCGAGCATGATGACGATACCATAACTCGACGGTTCTGGCGCTATGATTCGAGGTTGACCAATCGGAAGGGCGGGAAAGTCGATGTATGCCTGAGAGATCGATCAACTGCCTCGGCCGAGTTTGGCACGGAACAGTTTCTGGGGATCTTTCGAAAACCATTGCACCATGATTGCTTATGTCATGAAGTTGTTGCTCATGAAATGAACGTGGAGAACCAACTTTTAGCAAAGCTGATGATTCTTGTGTCTCGGCAGTGTGAGTTATTTATATGCCAGCCCCAGCTTTGGGCGGGCCGATAGTTTGGTAACCTCACGAGAGGATTTAGACAACTTCACGCAGAGGAATCCTGACTGGTTGATATGTGTAGCAGTGATAGGTCGAGTCGGGGATAGATTTGAAGCAGTTGCAAGCATGGAGTGCGCTATGGGGATGAGCCTATGAGGACACAAAGACACCTACTCGGATAACTTTAAATGCCTATAGGTGTTTACAAAAGCCTGACCAAGTATTTGACACGAAAAAGCACGGTTCGTGGTACAGAAAAGAAATGTATGAAGAATGTGCATAGAAGAGGAAGTTTCCAAAACTCAAACCGCACTGTATCCACCACGACTGCCGCGTCCTTGGACAAATCCAACGATGGAGCGGCCCCAATCCTTGACAGTGTAAGGCAGATCGCGCCAGAAATCTGCATGCGGTACCGAGTCGAAGCCTTGCGCGCCGTACTTGCTGCTATTAAGCCAAGTTCCGAAGATGAGATATGCTGCTGCTCCCAAGAAGGCACTGTATACCACGTTAGTAAAGCTACGAGTCTAGGCAAAGTCGGGAGGATTGTTACATGATGAGGAACCAGGTGAAAAAGCCCCAGTGTTTGCTGGAGTTGTTGCCAGAGGTAGGCTTGTGTTCGGTCATGCCCTCGCATGCGTACTTTGTCTTCCATTGCAGACGCAAGACATCAAAATCGGTATCGCCCTCTCCCTCTGATCTGTAGCTAACGAGCTTCAGACTAGCATCCTCGGCAGGCTCTGTCTTGTCGTCCTTCTTGTCGTCCTTCTTGTCGTCAGGCTCGGCACGGATTGCCAGGAGTGCAGCCTCTTGTTCCTCATCGAGCTTGTCCCGTGAATCGTGCTCAGAGCCCTCCAGACCGGTCCTGTTACGATCGCATTGAAACTCGATAATAGCCTTCTGCTGGCGACCGTCGGAGTTTTCAAAGGGATATCTTCCTCCATGTAGTTCGACCCTCAGACCCTCCTTGGTGGCGTCATCGTGTGAAGCGGAGTTCTTCAAGCGCGTCCATTCCGGATCCAAGTATCTACTGTGAGAGGCGGCATACTGACCAGCAATGGGAATGACTCGCCTGATGGTGCTGGAGTTGTCGGCGAGATTATAGTCGTACTCGATACCACAAACTGCAAGTCATAAGTAAGCGGGATGACAGAGGTGCAAGGGCCACTAGATACCGTAGGTGCCGGTTGGGCATTCGTTCTCTTTGGGGACGTTTTTGGTTCTCTTCAGTGGGTTGCAGATATCGATAGTAAAGGTGGTGTTGGAGAGGCTCGGAGGCGTGTCTTCGATCAGATGGACAGCACGCGGGCCAGCCAACTCTGAGAGGTCAAAGTGTTGGCCTTTCACAACGACGTTCTTGCAGTCAAGGGAAACCGCTGTGACCGTCGTCGCAGAGAGTAGGAGTAGAGCGGGCAATGACCCGAGTATGCCTTTTGCCCACATGGCTCCAGGAAGCTGCCGGAAGAGTCGCCGGAGTGGAAGTGTAGAGAAACGACGAGATGGCTCAGTTGCAGCAAGAGCGACGGAGCAGGAGGACCGAAAACGACGGAGCCGTACAAGGGACAAGAACAGTGCGACGAGGAAATTGAGAGCAGGGCACGCTATCAAGGGCAATCAAAGCATAGTGCCAAGCAATGCCCGCACTCTGGCTTGTACCTCTAGACTCTTTGCTACTCAGACCTGCCACAACACGATCACGACCATAGTGCAGTGCCGTCTCTCGTCATGTCTCGTCATGCGCGAATCGAAGAAGTGTCCGACAGTGATTCGGACCCGTCCGAGATGGATCCCTCCGAGTTCGATCCTGGCCTCATGAACTCCATCATCCAACCCGCCAACATCCCCTCTACCGCCCCTCAATACTCGCAACAGCAACAGCCTGTCCTCCAGCCCCATTTTCCTGGCCGCCCACCGTCAGACCAGAATGCCGAACGCGAGCGCACCAAGCATTACCAATGTCTATACCCCATCTACTTCGACTCATCTCGCTCCCGCGCCGAAGGTAGACGAGTAGGAAAGAACGAGGCTGTCGCAAACCCGCTAGCTCAAGACATCGCCAACGCTTGTTCGCAGCTGCCTGTCGCTGGTCAGGTTGTATTCGAACCTGCAAAAACCCACCCCAAGGATTGGGCCAACCCCGGTCGCGTGCGTGTCTTGATTAAGGAGGACGGAAAGCCTGCAGGAAGAGGCTCCATTAAAAACAGTAAGCCAACTGTTGCTCTTCGATGAGATCGTCGTTTCTAACATTACGTAGAGCACCAGCTGTACAAATTGGTTGCCGAATATCTACGAGCACACCCCACCACTGAGGAGTCGCCTATGCGCATGCGAATTGCCGGTCTGCCACCTCCGACCAAGCCCATTCCACCACCAGCTGCACCTAAAGGTTGGAAAATCGGTACGATATTACCATTACACTCTCCCGCTCTGAGCGGTGGCGGCGTCAATGAGAACTACTTTAAGGATATGATGCAGGAGATGCAGGGCATGCAGGGTCAGCCTGGTATGCCCACTCTGCCTGCGGGTATGGAAAGCATGTTTGGCGGCGGTCCCTCTGCTGCGCCTGAGCCACCTGCTTCCAAGAAAAAGGATAAGAAGAAATCCAAAGCCTAAACGCCCGTCCGATTGCTGGAGCGCCCGATCGCCTCCCATCCATCTAATATACAGAACGCCTGACACGAATGCTTGACATGATCATCTACGACGTCTTGATGACCTTGGGTGGGGTCATGGGCAGCTCGGTCTTGAACACCCAGTCCCAGAAACGACTGGTCACACCAAAGCCGTTCTCGTAATCGGCAAAGTGGTGCGCCAGGTGGTATTTCTTCAGCTCGCGCCAGTAAGCAGGAAGACTAAAAGATGTCAGTTGAATACCTTTGCTGTGGACGGGCGGAGCAACTTACGTCTTGTGGTGCAAGAAATAATGAGTCAGATCGTAGCAAATGTATCCAAAGATACCACCACAAAAGACTGCAGTGGCAGCGTTCCAGTCATAAAAGAAGACAGTGTGAGCGAGATGCCAGAAGGGTGTGGCGAGAACCAAGAACAGTGTTGGAGGCATGACCAGACGCAATCTATCCATAGGCAAGTAGTGGTGAATGCCATGCAGCAGGAAATGCAGTGTGATACCAACGCGGTTGTCAGGTAAATACTGGTCGAGGTGGAATAGGAAGCGATGCAAGACATATTCAACCAGCGTCCAGATGCAGAGGCCAGTGATCCAGTAAGAAGCAAGACCAACAGTAGAAAGTCCTTGGCCTGACAGGAAGGTGCCGTAGGCGACTGGTGGCATCCAAACAGTAGGTACAACCCACCAGGGAGTCTTGCTCAAAGGCTCAAGGAAGTTGCCGAACAAAGGTGCGCTCTCTCCGCCCTTGTAGTGGCGAGGACGGTGCACTTGCTCGAGATAGAAATCCTTGGTGAAGCCTCCCCTCCACACCTGCATCAATAGAGGCTTGTTGAGATCGAGGAACTTGTGAGTACGATAATCAGAGCTGGCGTCCGTCTCTTTCGACAAGTCTTCCTCGCAAGACATTCCAGTGGTTTCGTACAGAGGCTGATCGACGCCGTCGCTACGAAGTTGCTCGACACCGCTTTCTGAGGGCGGCAGGGGTACGATGTCAGCTGGGTGGGTGCTGTTGGTGACCGACTTCATGACAGCCTCGGTAGCGACAAAACCGACAAGGTAGTCGTCGAGAATCTCCCAAGCAGATTCCGAATGGAAGTGGGAGGCTGTGTCGTCCATTATATCCTTGACATCCTTGCCGCCGTATTCAACTATCAAATCACCACCACCAGGGTGATCCTCGAGGAAAGGAGTGATGTCGTAGACCTTGGTGCCAACAGTGACATAGCAAGACTTGGCTGTGTTGTGCGAGGCGACGTCGGCCTGAGGGATGGTGGGCAATGTTCTACCAGGCATGTTGGCGCAAAGAGCTGATCAAGTGTAAGCCGAAGGGCGGCGGACTGATCGAATGTGGATAAAAGCAAGAGACCAGATGCTGTGTTGAGATGTCAATTGGCGATTGCAAGTCAGAACGAAAATAGGGCGAGAGCAGGCAAATATAAGGGTCTCCTGAAAACACAAACGTAGGCAACGAGGTTTGGAAAACTAAGTGAGGTGATGGGTGGCGTGCCTCTCAAGCAACCCTTTCAGGGAAATTTGGACGGGGCGCAAACACCTGGGCGGGCCGCAACATGCCGGAGAGTCTCGCCGCGCCGAAGGGTCCGCCAGCATGCCCACTTACTTCCTACCTGCGAGCCTCAACACGGGGTTTGCAAATTGAAAGTCTTGTCAGGCGTGATCGGCTCGACAAGTGTCCTACGTTCACAGTCAAATACATACGCCGAAGCGCTCACGTTGTTGCCAAAACAAACGCTGCCTTGTCTATTAGCGCTTTCGGGATCTGATCAGGCAAAATCGAGCAAGTCCGCCAAGCACCTCCCGCGACTTCCCTTGTACCGTAGAGATCGAATTTGCTCCCCTCCTTCACAACCACTACGTATATTATCGCTTCCAAACTTGACGCCGTGTACTGCAATATCATCAGACCTCTCGTCAACCAGCCTCTGCCTCACTCCAGTATCAGCGTGCCAATTGCTTACGCCCATCCACGCCGCAAGTCAGCGCAAGCCTCTGCTTTGCTTAGTTTTCTCACCAACCAGTCATCATGGGTGCCTTAGACATCTCAGTCGAAGAACTGCTCGAATCCGCTCAGAGAGATGCCTCCGCTCAAGAGGCACAGACTACCACCACCAACAACAAGGACGATGACGGCGCCCGCTCTCGCCGCGGCACTACAGCCGATGTTGACATGAAGGACTCAGACAACGTCTCTGCTAACGGAAGCACTCGTAGTAGGCGTAGAGACCGCAGCGGTGACCGCTCGTCACGCCGCCCCGATTCGCGTGATCGTCGCGACCGCTACCGTTCCAGTGGTGGTGACTTTTACCGCGGCAATGGCCGTAACAGAACTAGATCCCCTTCAGACGACGACAGATACTACCGTCCTTCAGATCGTTCGCGCAGAGACGATGATCGTCCTCGTCGCCGCGACAGAGATCGTGGTGACCGTCGTTCCCCTCGTCGTGACCGCGGCGACTCATACCGTAGCGGACGTGCTGCTCGTGATAGATCCCCTCCTCGCCAGAGAACTCCTGAACCAACCGATGATGAGCGCGATCGCCGCACAGTTTTCGTCCAGCAACTTGCCGCTCGACTACGCACCAAGGAACTCGAGGCCTTCTTCGCCCAGATCGGTCCTGTCAAGGAAGCTCAAATTGTCAAGGACCGCGTTAGTGGCCGCAGCAAGGGCGTTGGCTACGTTGAATTCAAGGAAGAAGAATCGGTCCAGAAGGCACTTGGTTTGACTGGCCAGAAGCTCCTCGGTATCCCCGTCATTGTACAACTCACAGAAGCTGAGAAGAACCGCCAGGCTCGTGTAGCAACTGGGCAGCCCACGCAATCTAACGGCATACCCTTTCACAGGCTCTACGTCGGCAACATCCATTTTTCCGTTACCGAGGAAGATTTGCGCGATGTCTTCTCGCCCTTTGGTGAGCTCGAGTTTGTCCAATTGCAAAAGGAGGAGAATGGTCGTAGCAAGGGTTACGGGTTTGTGCAGTGAGTAACGATAACAATCACAATATCCTTCCGCTTACTGACCGTTTTTGTAGGTACGTTGATCCTGCTCACGCGAAGGCAGCACTCGCCGACATGAACGGTTTCGAAATCGCTGGTCGTCCCATCCGTGTTGGTCTTGGTAGCGACAAGTTCACCCCCGAATCGACCGCCAGTTTGTTGCAACGCTTCGGTAGCCAAAACCAGGCTGCTCAATTCCAAGGCTCGTCATTCTCGGGCGCCGGAGGTCGTGGTGCCCACGCTGGTGGTAACAACAACTTTGATCGGGCTGGCGCCCGCGAAGAGAAGGGCACTGGAGGTGCTAGTGCTCTCGATGATGCCGATGTTGGAGGCGTCAACTTTAACAACTTCAGCAGAGACTCCCTCATGCGCAAGTTGGCTCGTACTGAAGACCCTGCTCCACAGACTCAGACCCCCTCGTCTCGCCCCCGTGCGGATGCCAGAAATCCCGTCATGCACACTCCAGCCCCCAGCCGTTGTATTGTGGTCAAGAATGCTTATGACGAAGCTACGTGAGTTTTCACCTTTCGTATTGTGTCTGAATATTTGCTAACATTCGAACCAGCCAAACCGACCCTCACTGGGCCAAAGACCTTGAAGAGGACTTCAAAGAAGAGTGCAGTTCTAAATACGGCAAAGTCGTCCACATTGGTGTTTTCCGCGATAGTTCTGACGGCGAAATCTATGTCAAGTTTGCCGATATTGCTGGAGGCGACAGCGCCCTCAAGGGCCTCAACGGCAGGTACTTCGATGGCCGCACGCTGACGGCTACGCCAGTTGTTGATGCCGTCTACAACATGAACTTTCCCAAAGCTGCCAGTCTTTAAGGAAGGCTGGCTCGGGCACGAACAAACACGACAAACCCAGATTAGTGCTGACGATGCAGATTGCATGTTTCCGCCTGACACAATGACCTCTGGGGTATCTTGAAATTCTGATCTGCAACAAAAAGGTACAACGACACCACAGATACTTTATCTCATGACTAGCAGGCATGCCTTCCTAGACTGACCGCATTACGATATATTCGGTGGCAGTGCTTTGTCCCACATACGAACGTAGGATGACCCAGGACGTTCGCTCTTCGTCGTTACGAGAGATTGGGCAGTACAGGCAGGATGTTACACGACGCCGCAGCAAACGAGATTGGCGCGATCGCAACCGATAAATGTATCTTGTCTAAGTAGAAATGTAACTCGTTCTTTTTCTTTTCGTATTGTCTTGTTCACTTATCCTTTACCTCCTTGTGTGCTTCTTTGTGAATTCTGTTCCGGACATGGAACACCATGCAGGGTCATCAAGCTATGATAGATTGTAGTCTTTTCGGCCTTTGATGATCTTTGGTTGAGCTACCGAAACGACGGCCGATTAACTAGACATTACGCGTCTCACGGAACTTCAGTACGTGGAAGATGGTAAATTTTTGTTACTGATTCACCATGTTTTGTCTTCTCCCGACTCTTGACTACTGAATGTTGACCCCTATCGTGTCTGTCGTCGACATTTTCTGGATCAGCATATACAGAATCAAGCCCCTTTGCTCTAGAGACATTGTCGAAGCCCAAGCGGGATGCTGCCTCTCTTTTCCTCCGCACCACCGAAAGCTTTGTACCTTGTTCTATCTGATCACACCTTGATCTGCCTTCGATCTCTTTGCTCTCCTTTTCCAGAGAGCACCAATACTCCTGTCACTTTTGTCAAGCCTTGCTAGAATGGGTACGGGGACGAGATTGTCCTTGAACTGGTCCGCCGTAGGTCTCTTGACCAGGGGAATTTGTTTGGGCCATTGTACAGCGTTCTTGGGTGGACTAGGCGATCCATCGTTGTCACGTACGCAACGTCGTTCGAAGAGACGGAACGGCAGATCTGGAGGCAGGTGTCTGTTGTCCAAGGGTGAAGGAGAGGAGTTGCCATCCAGAAAAGGATTGTTGGTGAACTCGGAGTAAAGAGATGTTGGTGAGCTCATTAGGTTCGCGTTGACCGTTTTCGAAGGAGGTGTGTCCATTGAGTTTTTCCCAGCAGCACTGTGATCTAGCGAAGCGGTGACTTTCGACTGACTTATCCGGCTGTTTGAACTCTGATCAAGAAGCATATTTCTGTCTTTCCAGCTTTCTTGAGGTATTGGTTCCTGGAGCCGAGGCTGCAGTAGCATACCGCGTACAGAGGGATGGTCTCGAGCTACAGACCATCCAGGATCAGGAAGCCGAGGCTTAGCAGAGTTGTAAGTTGGATAGTGCTGTTCAGATTGATATAGATCGAGAGGAGGTTGGTGAACCGGGGCGGGCTTGTCTTGTTGCCGTTCAATGGTTCCTGGTACCGAAGGGAAGACTTGCTGTCCAGTAGTAATAGATCTCTGCCGGCTAGGTAAGCCTGTTTGCACATGTGGCATGCCACTCAATCCGAGCTTGTCGTTCTGATGCTCGATCATGGCTTTGGCTCGCTGGCGTGCCCATTTCCTCGCCTTTCGAAATTTCGTTCCCATCGTCTCCATATCGGCGAGAGCAGTATCCACACAGTCAATGTCGCCTTCGACAGTGTATCGAACCCACTCACGACAAAAGCAGACGCGGGTACTCAGCATGTCCGGTCGACGCATTGAGCCTAACAACAGGGCGCCTAGGGCCATGGCAGTCTCCAATTTACCTCCCATTCTTGCCAGGATACAAGCAACGCATTCATCAGCTTGATATGCGAACTTCGGGGCAGGCAAGCGGTCAAACTTCTCCATGAATTTAGATGGCGGAAGCCATAGTGACTGTAGCTCATCCATCAATGCTAGTTGTTCGGTCTGTGAAGCTGACAGAGCACCAGCTAAGGCCACATGCTGCCAAACCTCCTGTGTTCTGACCTCAGCCTCATATCGTAGAGCCGCAAAGATATCCTCTAGAGGCTTGGTGTTTAGACGGCGATGTAAGTAGCATGAGCCGTGATTGGCGGACCAAGGCAAGAAGTTTGGAAGCGAAGTGGATGCTCTGAGTTTGGGGCCGAGTAAAGCGATGCGCTGGTTCGTGTGAGACACATACGTCGTCCACACCGCTCCGTCTCGGGACGTGTTAACAGGCGGTGCGTGACAAAGGACTGATGCTAGCTGGCTGACTTCGAAAGGGAATAGGTCATCATAGCCTCTGGCACGACGATGTGTAGGTAACGCTGGAGGAGGCGCGTGGCGGCGGCGAGGTTTCCACTTTCCTTGCTCTTCTGGCGAGCGCGTCTGCGCAACGGAGAGGTAGGACAGCGACGAGCATGTTGATGCCGCTGAGGTAGCACTTTGCTGGTCAGCGACCTGATGCGCCATGTTTTCGACGACCACACGAATCTTTCGAAAGTATATGTGCTTGTCAGTGAAATGTGGGATTCTGGTCTTGAAGAGAACACTGACATTGATGGAACGTAAGATTATGTGCAGAAGGCAGTACTGTCAAGAGATCGGCGCAATAATAAGGGTTTCCAGATTGTTGGCCGCACAAAGATGGGAGTATGAGGCAGGTGAATGATTCGAGCTCTCTCCCGACAGGGGCACTTCAGACGACCTATATATCAGTAACACCATACCGACATACTTGAGCAGAAAGAAACGGTTCCTCTTTGCGAAAGGCATCTTTCGAGACCCGAGTAGAACCTTCTGACTCGCCAGTACTGGCCTGGCATGTTCTTTGCGAGACATTTGTCTTTCGCCAAATCCCGCCGTGTGTTTCATGTGAGTTTTTGGCAATCGTGTCAGAAACAACCTGTAGGCCTTGCACTTGAAGAGTGGATGTCCGGCTTAATGTCAGGCGCCGGTAATTATGGCTTAGAGTGTTGCATATAGAGCTTACATCAACGATGATCAAGATGAGACATAACACGAATGAGGAAAAGAATATTGTTCAAGCCCATAGGGCATAACCATAGCATATGAAAGACCTATCTTGATACCACTACTCATGTAGTGAGTGATGTTGTGCTGCATTTAACCTTTTAATTTACACAAACGATCCTCCCTAGCTCCTTGATAGAAAAAACCGCCAATGCCGTGTGATGCAGAAATTGAAATGAGACATGATCTTTGGACAAAAACTCGCTAGGGACTCCCTTTAACGTTAGCAAAGACAGAAAAATGCAGTCAAGGTGGATCTAAACTTTTTTTCCCAGAAGGACAATGCTCCGAAAGTGCTTCTCAGCAGTGCCGAAGAATGCATGGTATTCGTGAAGACACTACTATGTCAAACTCGAGTCACCTCGAGTGGTTTGGCAGAGTGTGGTGCCTGATGGGAGGCAGGGCACAAGGGTCTGATGTCAGGTATTTCTACCCAAGTTCTCCTGCCTCGTGATATGTATCGTTTTGATCGTTAAATGCAAAATGCTTCGTAGAAAATTTTGGACTTGAGGCGTCACTCGCCTCACAGCCCAGGGACAGTCCATGCATTGAAGTTTTGCATTGAACTTGATCGTGGGGGATGCCCATAGATAGGGTTGACGTTGACGCAAAAAGAGCAAACATATGCATGCTGGGAGGGATCAATACCAACACAACCAGAGTGAGAATACATAGCACAAAGGTTGCATCGGACCATCCTACCATCGTCGAATGGAATTTGGCAAATGCATCGTGTCATGGAGCTCATGTCGTTCGTAAATGATTGCTGAGATGCTGAAGTGAAAGCCACGGGCGGGTAACCCATTGTGAAAGACCCGCGCGGATCGAAGACTGGTGCTGTTGATGTAGCTGTTGGGTAACCGATGCTATGCGATTTCGCATGAGTGTGAGAATAAACTTGGTTGCTTGGAGGCAGCTGCTGTATCTGTTGAACTTGCTGCATATGCTGAGGTCTCTGTGGCTGGGGTTGTTGTATCTGTTGGGGCGCTTGGGGCGGTTGCATCTGTTGCATTTGATGCGGTTGTTGTACTTGCTGTAATTTACGAGGTTGCTGAGGCTGTGACAACTGTCGAGGTCCTGTCGCGCTCGAGGGTGCCGGGTCTGAAGGAACAGCGCGGACAAGTTGGTCTGTGGTGTGGTCAGTTTGATTGCGACCGGACAAGGCGCACATCTGCTTACTAGGTGGAGAAACTCGATGGGCAGCAGCCTGGCGAAGCGCAGAACCAGCATCCGTCTTGATGTGCATCTCGTCTTTGTTCAGGTCCATGGCAGCCAGATTTTCAAAAGAGCTGTTCAGAGAAGACAGCGTGTTGCGTCGACTTTGCACGCTTGACGGTCGTTGTTGCTTCTTAGCACTGCCCTGTCGTCTGAGTTGCATTGCGGCTGCATAAGCAGCTTTGCATGGAGTCTTCAATGACGCCGTCGAATTGGAACGTGGCAGCCGTGCCATCTCGAGATTCTCCGACGACGTGTCAAGCCTTGCCATTTTGGCCGATCGCTCCTGGCCAGCGTTGGCGTGGGCAAGAGAGTCATGGCGGCTCGGCCACCTGTTGCCACATGTCGAGTCCGAATCGCTGTCTGAGTCGTCCCAGAGATTAGGATATTTGTCCTTGATTGCTTGTGAATCCTTTTTCGATTGAGAGGGACTCTCTTCGATTACTCTAGTTTCCGTCCTCGCGGTTCC
Source organism: Aureobasidium sp. EXF-3400 (assembly GCA_024195585.1). NCBI lineage: Eukaryota > Fungi > Ascomycota > Dothideomycetes > Dothideales > Saccotheciaceae > Aureobasidium > Aureobasidium sp. EXF-3400. The sequence goes on from SWBL01000101.1 coordinate 21,953, forward strand.
ATTGGCGTCAATTGTAAGAACAACAGATGTGCGGACCTGTGGTCGTGCAGTCTCGGCAATTGAGGACAAAGAGCCGCGTGCTATTCGCTTCAGTGGGGAGGATCGACGTGGAAGGTTGCAGATAGAATTGCTTCGACCAAGTGGAGATGCAGCTCCGGAGGCTTGCGACACGATCTCGGGGCTGGGTTTTAGAAAGTTTCCGACCGTGTTGCTGCGTTGCAGACGGGCGCCCTTTAGTGGCGAGCCCTGGCCTGAGGTTGAGGGAAAGGCAGGGGCCAGGCATGGCTTCGCAGGTGACACAGGGCGTGCTTCTGGAATGTTGGAGAATTTGGTTTGCACAGGCGACGATCGGGGTTGCATTGAGTCCACGCTGAATGCCATAGAAGGATTCTTGGCAGCGATAGGAGTAGTATACGGGACATTGTTAGAACTGGTTGAGCGCGTGATGGTAGGACGTGATGGAGCCGAGGACTGGGCAGAAGCTTGCGATCGGAACGACTGAGAGGCATGGCTGGGCTGAGAAGATTGAGAGGATTTCGTAGACCAGTGAGAGAAGGGGTCGTCTTGGTTGGCAGTCCAGGCAGGAGCTGACAGGGGAGCAGACGAGGGCCCAGAGACTTGGGTCCACGAGTTCATTGATGGCTGAGAGGCAGTGAAGTCGAAGGTCGCATTGTCCAAGGTGGGCTGACGGAGAGCGGTAGATGTTAGAGGTGTGGTACTGTCTAGTCGTTGTGGCTTCCGTTTGGTAGACGAGCCTCGAGTGGGAGGGGGTGTTTGCATCTGGAAGACCGGGGGCTGGGTTTGGGGTTGGCTCTGGCTCTGGCTAGGAGCCTGGCTGTGGCTTTGGCTCTGGCCTTGGACAAAGAGCGGACTGGTGGCATAGTCGTAAGTGTGGTAGGATTGTTGTTGTTGGTGGTGTTGGTGCAGCTGTGGGTAGGCTACATAGTGTGGATTGCTGTCTATCGAGGCAGCCGTGGCAGTCGAGGCTACCGAATCTCGCTTGTGGTGGGCATAGTCATAAGTGGGAAAGGCATCGTGAAAGTGCGTCTGGGTGGGCGTGGCGGCATTGCTGTTGGTGAGATTGATGTCAAAGACGGTCGTGGTCGGGGTGGATGAGGGCGTAAATTGTTGCCAGTCCCTGTGACAAGCAAGAAGCGTCACGTCAGCGCTGGGCAGCAGCCATTTGCGTGTGTACGGCTTGCGGCTACGTGCTTGGTTGGCTGCTCGCTTGCGTGCACGACCAGAGACTTACCAATTCATGTTTGCACCTGCTGCCTCGAACTGGCTCATCTTTGTCACCACAACAAGAGTGCGGATTCTATGGCAAACGGCAGACCCAAGAGTGTACGAGTTGGGTCTATGTACGAAAGTTGGAACCCTACCTTCCCTCTCTCACGGTCCAGTCCGCCTACGAAACGTCCCTTGCAGTCCACAGACACATGCCACACGCCGTAGCTCACCAACAACCACATAGCGCTGTGCAGATGCCGAGACTGTCAGAACCGTTTGCACCTCATGATTAGACTTCCGCCAAACGAGTTTGCTTCCGCCGCTCCGCGATGGCCATCGCCCGCTGTTTCCTGGGTGCAACGCCGTTGTCTGCTAAATCCAGTCTGCTCCAGGGTCCGTTCTGCGCACCTGCCTCGCTCGTCGCCGTCCATTATTGCGTCAGCCCATCTGCTATCGCCCTATCGCTCTGCTCCCTCTGCCCATCCGCCTGTGAGTGCCCATAGCAGACCTGCCCAGGTGAGCAACGTACGATAGTCTGCCCACAAGACTGCATTACCCTCATCTACCTGCTCGCTCCCACCAATCTCTCCTGATCATCACGTCGCAACCACTCGGTACTCGTTCCTTGACCCCTTTTTTGTCCAAGACCGCGACTGCTGCGCTTGGCCTCGGACTACTTTGGGTAAGAAGCTTCTAGTAAAACGTAAAAGACCTAAAATCCAAAAGCTTCCAAATTTCCCTGTGCAATGTGCACAACAGGCAGTTGCCAGTTGCTAGCCAGGCACAAGGCTGAGCTTTGCTCGTTTGAGCACGGTCGTTGTATCCACTATTACTCTGTTGTTGATTCACAATATTGCATTCCCTCCCAACACTCTCAAGCCTGTAAGCCACCTCTGTTTTCTGTATCTCGGTTTCTTATATGATCGCACGTGGCCGCGGCAGGGTTCCTTTCCTTGGCTCAAATTCTGTCCTGATATGGATCCAAACGCCTCGGTTGGCTGCGTCTTTGCTCCCAAACCCCATCTTGGCATCCAACCTTGTCTGTTTTCTGCACATACACTCCAGCCTCTTACCCATCGACGAAAGTGTCAGCCTTCGCCTTGTTGGCTTTGCATATCCATCTCGGCTGAAAAGCCCTTCCATTACTGAGCTGGCAAACGGTTCCCGTATCTAGCACTGTCGGATCGCTCGATCACCGATTATCCAACCAAGCTATCTACAAAAGCGCCGGGCAATTGACTTCATCTGCCCGGACGGGATTATGCAGGCACGTTTTCCCGAGGCCAAAGATCCCACACTATTCCCAAGGCGAACTTCACGCTCGCTCGTACTCCGAAAAGCACGTTTCTTGTAAGCCCTACTCTGCTTTGATAGACGATTTGCGATGACATTATCTGTGAGGGCTAATGCTAGTGTCACCGCACGAGCAGTAGTCGTTCGTCAAGCCCAAAACACGTGAAAATTGGACGTTTTACCCCTCATTCAACACCCTTTCTCCAGAGTTCAGCTCGGTGACTCGCTCGGGTGACGACGATCTGCCGTCCCCCAGATCGACACTTTTCTTACCTTTGTTTGTCGACTCGTCGAGGTTGCTTGGCTGATCAGTCTTATGCCGTACTATCCGTCTTATCATTCTATCGACATGCAGATGTTCGGTCAAGTAGTATGTGAGGATACTGAGTTTGCTCCTTCCTCCATCCACGTCTCTCATTTCTTGACATGTATACCGCGTCTTTTGTGTGTCCTATGATCGATCATTTCCCACTCTCCTCATAAGCGAGGGTACGCTTGGAAGCGCATGTCAACGGCTGCGGTCCTAGCAGAAACCAGCGCAGCCACGGGACAAGCAAGCAAGATGACATTCCGGTTCGAGTTAGAGAACGAGAATTCACCTCGTCCAAACTCCACCTCGCATTCGAGTTCGCAGAGCCTCAAAGAACTAATTGCGTTCGCTCCCAATGACAGAAGCAATCCCCACAACTGGTCCAATAGGAAGAAATCCTTCGTTGTCTTCAATGGAGTGGCTTTGGTCTGTCTTCGTACTGAATCTCGATCGCTCTTCTGATGGGAAGCCCAGATCATGTCTTCAACTATATGATCTTCTATAGCAGCGGGAGCATCGCACCAGTTTGCCGCTCATTTTGATATCACTAATCAGGCGCAGTTGGTGTTGCCAACGTCCTATTACTTGATCGGATACGTCCTTGGCCCGCTACTTTTCGTGCCACTAAGTGAGAGCTACGGCCGAAAATGGGTCATGGTATCTACTTTTGTAAGGTTTCGTGCTTGATGATTGTTTGACTGCTCTGATAATGCTCCTCATCTAGGCACTGTTTACTGCTTTTACACTAGGCTGTGCTCTAGCAATTGACTTTGCAACTTTGTGTGTATTGAGATTGTTCGTGGGCATTGGTGCTTCCAGTCCTATATCCGTGGTGGGTGGGTGAGTATGCAGGCCGGCCCACAAACGTGGCTCGAACGGCCCAACTGGACATCTTACCAGTATATATGCCGACGTATACCCTGACCCTGTGACTAGAGGTCGGGCTCTGACTATCTTCATAACTGTAAGTGATACGCATTTGATACGCGTTGCATACCGCCCCACCATGTCAGGAAGAGGCTGGATTCAAACCCACAATATCTCCGAGCCTAGTTGCAGCAACAGCTGCTGTCTCTGAGCATGTTTATAGGGTTGGGTATATCCGCGGTCACCTGTATTTACATGTGGGCTCATACCTCGTGATGTGCATGATTGGTCTCTGCCAGCTGGCGATCTTGACAATCTCCCATGCTAGCCTTCAAGCAGAAAGAGGTAGAGAGAGCATTGAGGAGCTAATGACGGGCGCAGGCGACCACTTTCGGACCCATCCTTGGGCCTATCACGTCCGGATTCATCGCAGTCGTGTCATGGCGCTGGATCTTCTGGCTCTCGTTGATTATAGCTGGAGTCACCTGGCCCATCCTGCTGTTCAGCCCAGAAACTTATGCACCCATAATCCTTGCTATGCGCGCGCGGCGTCTTCGCAAGGAAAACGGCAACCCCAACATTTTTGCACCGATCGAGCTCGAGCATCATGGTCTGAAGCAGATGATCACTGTCGTCCTGACCAGACCGGTGGGGATGTTCTTCACCGAAGCAATCGTGCTATGCAGTTGCCTATACCTGTCCTTCGTGTACGCAATCTTTCTACATGTATTTCCAGGCTTACCCAACTATTTTTAATGGGATTTACCACTTCAACTCTGGTGAAGTTGGACTAATATTCCTGCCAATCGGAGTCGGAGCCCTTCTCGCGTGCGGTCTATACCTCTGTTGGGATCGTGTTCTGGATAGGGCGAAGGCACGCGATCCGCCTGCTGCATGGTCGCAGAGTGAGGGGTATCGACGTTTGCCTCTAGCATGCCTTGGAGGACCGTTGTTCATGCTCAGTTGTTTCTGGCTTGGATTTATGACAAAGACACACATACTGTACCACGAGGCTACAGCTTGATCCGTCAATGCGCTTAATTGATACATGTACAAGTATCCTCGCAACCGCCACGATGCTAAAGCCACAAACTATCTGAACTTCCGAGGAGTTTCGGCGACCGTGGCTCGGTTGGCACTATGGTGATCTCGTGGTACTGTATGAAGGTTCATTTGGAACTTTGTGCTGATTTTGTCTTTACAGGAACAGCTCGAGAGGACATATCCATTGGGCGGTGCCCATTTTGTCAGCTTTGCCTTTCGGCATGGGATTCCTGTTATTGTTCATGTCGTTGATCAAATATTTTCCATTTCCATCCAACTACTTCAATTCGTCGTTGGCTGATTCGTCCATAGCTACCTTGTTGATGCGTACGGAGTGTTCGCAGCAAGCGCCATGGCAGCATAAGCTTGCTCAAGGAGCTTGTTCGGTGCGGTTCTGCAATTCGCGGCCAGACCAACGTAAGTAGTAAGCGTATACTCGAAAGAGAATCGAGGGCCTCTGAAGCTCGCAGCGGAGTGTCAACCCGGGTCCGCACAGCCTCTGGCGCCACAAAGTAGCATTACTAGCAAATGCGGGAATATGTCGACAACTTACCAAGAACATGCTAACTTCAAGAAGGTATCAGCGCTTGGGTGTCGCGTGGGCCTGTTCATTGCTGGGCTTTCTAAGTTTGGCGATGTGCGTTATTCCCTTCGCCTTCATCCGCTTTGGGGACAGCATCCGGGAGAGGAGCAACTTTTGCCAATCCTTGAAGCAACTTAAACAAGAGAATGAAGAGCGGGAAGTGCAGGAGCGAAGGATGCAGGAAAGTGGGGTCGAGAAGGCCACAGCTGTGGAGAAGCTGGTTTAAGTAAACGGACACGCAGTAGAAAGTCTTGGTTGGTCTTGAACAATATTTGACGGGATGTGTGGGATTTTGGTTGAACGGTTTGACTCGAACATGCGTTTTTAGCTTGACGAGACAAAGTCAAGTTTGGTCTAACCACTCGGTGGGAACGAGACGAATCCCACAATCGATTCTCTTCATGCAGGTGCAAAGTTATTTCTGTATGTACAAGAACAGATGTTCTGTGCACGAACGCAGGGATAAGATCTGCATGATTAGTAGTCTGCAAGATAGCGTTTACTGCTCGTCTCGCTTTGCCTGTTTTTACACACGAAAAATGCGCCTATCTTCCTAGTGTTGCTGTGGAAGATCGTAACTATTAGCGGCATCCATTTTACTATCATATCGACCGAGCGATCCTACGAGTGCACTTTTACCATCCTTCGTCTATTTCGCATGGGTTGTGTTCGACCTCCAATCGAGAGTCGGACTCCGAGGAATTCGTATTAGCAAGGATCAATGGTGACGAGCCTTGAAGCAGACTTCTGGCAGGATAATTCTGGTACCATGCCATGTTTCTAGCAGTGTAGGCTTTCTTGGCTGCTTGACGATATGCTAAACAGTTTTTTCACATGCGATCGGTCTTCCGCTCGGAAGCGTCTGGAGGTAGTATAGCATCAACAACAGCCTTCTTCAATCTACATAGTTCTCAGCATAAACTGCGACTACCTTGGAACGCCTGGATCTCATTAATCCCAGTAGAACACCGGCCGAGAGCGTATACTTTTCATGCCCGAATACTCCCAAAAGTCTCATATGTGTCCACTATCCTTTCCTAGCATGGGCTGCTCCCGCTTTTCCTCGGTGTATCTGCTCGGCATCCTCCACTTTCATTCCCATAGTGGAGCAACAACCTCAACAGCCCGTTCGACCACGGCGCGGATCCTGTCGGCCATGCTTCGCATGCTGCACTCTACTTCGAGCGTCTCGAGCCAAACTTTGGCTACAATCTTGTCCACCTTGATCTCCAGGCCTGGCACAGGTATGCCTGCTCTATGCAGGCGTTCCAGCTCTGCCATTTCCAGCTGAGCTCTGGCTTTTTCTGCTGCTATAGGATCATCAGAGCTACTAGTGTCCTCAGGAATGTCGAGTTTGGGTCTCGAGATCGGCGTGATGGCGTCCTCGCCAAATTGGGCTTCGAGGAACATGCATAGACGTGAAAGCCTTTCCGATGGACTGATATGTGCGTGGAGGTTACGCTTGTGTTCGTGGTGATTGTGTGAGTGTGGGCTCGACGATTCTGCAACTCTGTTAGAACTCTAGCCCAATGACTCTGCTTGGATCTGAGACTCACGCTTTACAGCCGCAGGACTGCTCTCGACTGTGAACAGAACAGCAAGTACGGCGTCGGCAATTCCGTCATTAGCAACGTTGCCCTCCCACTCGACTTCGACCTCTCCACGATCGGCCACCCTGACTCTGACCGAGCCCATAACCTCAAAGATGGTCTCCTGTGGTCTTTCTAGCTCTTCGTCGGCCTCCTCAACCTTTGCACCGTTTCCATTGGCCTCTGCCTTTGTCCCTTCACGAGGCGATGAAATCGTCTTAATGGCTCCAAAAGTACCTTCCAGGGCCCATTTTATAAGCTCGAGACCTGCGGCAGCAAGTGTCAGTCTTTGGCGGCAGAGGATTGTTGTGGTTGTCAGTCCGGCGTATTCCTTTAGGTCCTCTGGCGCCATCAAGCTAAGTTTGAAGTCATTTTGCACCAAAACGCCAGAGACCACTTGGTCCCCATTCGTCGTCTTGAACTTCTTCTCATCTCTCGTACTACCTTCATCAGAAGTAGGAGGTGAAGGTGGGGCTGCTGATATCTGAATTTGGTTTGCGAGTCGACCAACCACTTTGGCGATCTTGTCCTGTCTGAAGGGAATTCGAAGTTCTTCGCAGTTTGCTGGGGAGAAAACCTTGACTGGTGTTGCCTTATTTGCATTCAGAGACAACAGCTTGGACTTGAGTCTCATCATGTTTGTCTTCTCGCCGTGTACCAAAATCTGTGATGAAAGAATTAGCGAATCTTGCAATCCTGCACTTTGCGATACTACTAACCACAACAGGAGCTGCAACTTCTTCTATAAACTCCCGATTTTCCGTTCCATCGACGTGTGCTGCAAACGAATATTCTTGGACGGTACACCTTCGGGGTATCATGACTTTTTCTCCCTCGGCACCTGGCTTTCCTCGACTGCCTACACCTTGCACTCTACCACCCACTTTACCAGTCATAACAGCTTGGATGCTTTCAGGCTCAGTGAGAATCATCTTCGCCATAGTGCCTTCGACACTGTAGCCAGTGACAATGACGCCGTTCTTCGGATCGGGTGCCCAACGCTCGAGAAGAGCACGAGATACGCCGTTCTGGAGCATACCAGGAGATGCAAGCATGACGCATCCGCCAACATCATCGAATCTGTCGAGTGACTTCAGGTTTCGAATCCAGCGGAAGTCCCAGGGACCTCCAGCGCCGGCTTCACCGCTGCCGTCAACTGTTTGAGCAAGCCTGTTTTGGAACATGGACTTGATGTTGTCGTTCATGGCATCGATGTATGTTTGGTAGACAAGCATGCACTTTTTTGCTAGGTTACTAGCATAGTAGATTGGGTATTTTCTGTACTCGGGATGTCGGTTCCAGTAGTCCTCAAGAATCAGAAGAAGCTCTTGTGCACGGCCGATAGCGAAGACAGGCATGAGGACACGTCCTCCGCGGTTGAGGACACCAGTCAAGCTCTTCATCAAAGCAGTCTCTCGCTCCAGTCTCGGGATGTGAGAGGCAACGCCAAAGGTGGACTCTGTGATCAAAACGTCTACCTTGACACCCTTCGGAGCTGAGGCGGGGATTAGATGACGATCATGCTCTCTCGAATAGTCTCCAGTGAACAAGATATTGAGCCCAGCAATCTCAATCACGTACATGGCTGCACCAAGAACGTGACCAGCTGGATAAGGAGTTATCCGGATACCTGCATGAGTGTGTGTGGTATGGAATGCGATGGTTTGGATCATGGGAAGAGTCGAAAGAACATCGGCTTCGGTGTAGAGTTGTGTTGGCTGCTCTGCAGTTGCATGGGTGTTCCTGGCCGATCATTAGCTCGATACCAGGACATTTCAGAAGAGAACAGACATACTGTACGCGAACGGAATCCTGCATCAGCCACTTATAGATGGCTTTGGTCGGGTGGGTCATGAAGACGCGCCCTTTGAAATTCGTTTTTGCCATGACATAGGGTAGCGAGGCGGCATGGTCCAGGTGGAAGCTGCACAGCGTGTTAGCTATCGGAGATGGATATCATGTACACACGACTTATGGATATGGGCATGCAAAGAGCAAAGAGTGAAATCAGCTCACGGTCACCGGCACACAGGAGAAGTGGTGGAAACAAAATTTCGATTTGATTTATATACAACTGCGGAGGAAGCTGCCTGGGTGTACAGGTTATAGCATGCAGATGCAAGACAGTCTTGGGGGAGGAGTGCAGAGAAAGAAACGTGTGCCGATGCAGTGACCGTGAGCGCGGCTGTGGTGAGCAGACCAAGAGGACTTACTGGGTAATGAGCAGAATATCGACGGTGCTCAAGTCGAACTCGTCGTAGAAGGGGAGAGAGGCCAGGCCGTCGTAGGCAGGATGGGCACCAGCATCGAGCATGACGGTTTTGCCCTTGTATTGTATGATATGGCATGAGCGACCGACTTCGTTTCCACCACCCAAGCACAGAAACATCAGCTCATCCGAGGGGTCAACAGGCTCTTCGGGCTCGGGCGTGGCCGTGTCAAGCTTTCGTTTCGTGGCCATGGCGGGCGCAGAGGCTGCTGTGATGGTCGGTGACCAGTCGTATAGAGTTTGTAGCAAAGCTGACGGTATAGACGGTGTGTTCAATGTGCACAAGTAATGTCGAGTGAATTATGGCGAGTTTGTTGTTTCTGGGTGATGGTTAGAGGAAGGAGCTACGAGTGAGAGGAAGTGACGGCTGTCGACGCGCATGCATCACTCACGGCAGCTTCCGCCGCGTCTGCTGGCAGCGCAAAGCATCCATCCGACTTGATCAAGGTATCACCCATTCACTTCATCGATAACACGTCCCGCCCGACCATCGCATACCCGTCGCCTTCACCGTACCCGCCTGCTCCGTCGCCGTCACTGTCGCAGCCTATCCTCTACCTGTTCGCCTTGCACTTCTCGGCATGCTCTGTTAATACTTACGACAACTGCTATACCTTTAGCTGCGCAGCGGCCACGGCCGCAACATACATCCTTCCACCTGCACCTCCGTAGTTGTCGCCGTCATGTCGCACAACATGTCTACCTCTCAGCAGAGCCCACCCCAGCTGCCCCAGCAATCACTGCCTCAGCAACAGCAACAACAGCAGCAGCAGCAGCCCCCACGACCCATTCCTCATCCTCCACAGCAGTCGCAACAGCCACATCAGCCCATGCAGCCTGTCTCGCGTCCATACTCGCCTTATCAGAACAATGCCACACCAGCCGGCATCGCTCTGCCTCCGGCCAAGAGACCACGCCTTTCACCTAATCCCCAGTCACCTCACACCGCTCAGAGTCCATATCCGCCGCCTCCTGCTCTTCCTGAAAGTCCTTATGCCACCTACTCGCCTATGACTGCTGGTAGTCCTCCCGCTTTCAATGCGCCTCAGCCCTACGCTCCTTCACCCATGCCTGGCGCCATGGGCCCTCCTCCACGACCTACACAAGAGAAGGCCGAGAAAGAGGACAAGGAAAAGATCACTGACATCAGCGACGTCACCGATGTCTTCCACGGCTCGGGTATCGATCTAAGGGAAGAAGAGAACTACATGACTAGCACCTACAGAAACGTGCATAAGAACACATCCTTCAACACCTCTTTTGGCTCCAACACAACTGTCGCTTCTCCAAACAATAGCTTTGGTCTGGTCTCGCAAGGTAGTTTCGGAAGTCAGCCTGCTTTTGCGGGAAGTGGTCCTATCTCGCAACCACCAATCTCGCAAGAATCTGTCAAGGACGAGATCGATCAGAAACACCGCGCTGCTGCACTTGCGCTCAACGAAAAGCGTCAGCAACACTTGACTGATCCGTTCTTGCAAGCTAATAACATTCGCCATCGTATGCATCGTATAGCTTATGATCAAGGCGTTGCCCTTAATGTGGATGGATTGTATGACAAATTGCCGGAGCGGCCACAGGGGATTCAGGGTGTCTCGGCGACCGGTCCCAATGGCACAGCTGCAGCCGTCAAAGGACATGGCTTGCTTCAAGAGACGGCGCCTTTGGCTGAAATTCTCACCCTCATATCGCTTGCTGCCAACGAGAGAGTCCGTTCCCTGGTTGACGAATCATATGCTATTGCTCGTGGCAGACGCTATGGGAGCCATGGAGTTGTTCCTCCGAATCTGTCAGATCTTGCGATTGGTGAGAACGAAACAGCAGCTGTGGCTGAGATACCACGCATCACGAATACCGCTTGGGAGAAGGTGCCTGAAGATAATCTCAGCGGCATCGAGGGTGGCGTGGTAAAAACCGAAGCATCAGGTAAGTATCTGTGTGTTATGGCATAGAATGTGTTGCTGAAGTGTATGCTCAGAAAACAAACCGCTACCGACAAAGTCATTTTCTTCAGCTATTTCTACACATCTACTGGAGCTGGCTAAACAGGATCGTGATGCCGAGCGCGAACGCGTTCGTAAGCGCCAGGAACGTGCAAAGCGTGTCAACTCAACGACAATTGTGGATGGTGTTAACGGCAACGACGCGACATCTGGACCTGCGACACCCTCTGCAGCTGCCGCTCCATCCTCCACAGACGCTTCTGGTGCTGCCCCAGAAAAGCCGATGACTAAAAAGGAACGTGAGCGACAGGCCAAGATGGGCCAGACTGAGGAAGTTCTGCACAAAAACTCCAACACAACCGCTGCTCTACAGTTGGGTATGGGTAAGAAAAAGAAGTACAGTTGGTTGACTGGTGGTGCGCCAGCAGCGCCTGTGAATCCTTACAAGCAGACCCCCAAATCCACTTCAGCCAGCGCGGCAACAAGTGGCACTGGTGGCGGAAAGAATGCTTCAAGTAGCGGCAATGGCATGGATAAGGCGCTACAGGTACGTGAAAGAAAGTGGGGAAGTTGGAGAGAAGACGGCGTGGAAGGCAGAGGCATCCAGATCAGAGACTGGGTCGTTGTACTCGAGCGAGACGGTAAAGAGAAGAAGGCACTACAAAAGAGCTTGCTCAAGCTCGAGGGAGAGTGAGCGAGTATTCTGCTTGCGCAAATCCTCCTTACACAAAATCTGGCGACTCAAGAAGGACGCGAAGGTTTGTAGCGTCCATCAGTGCTGTTCACAATGAAACGAGACCAACCCCATTTTGATGGTTCCATCAGATAACATCTTCATCTGCCCCTTCTGAATATTGCTAGCAAGTTGTCGTCAAGTCCTTGAAAACCCTCCTCGTTGCCGAACTCTTCCAAAGGTGACGGACTTGGGCACGAATTTGAGTGCAGCCATGGAGTTAGCGATGTCGTCCATGGATTCATCGTTCGTCGATTCGTCACGGTTGCTGGTTTCCTTTACCTCAGTCTCCATAAGGTCGGACGCATGGAGGCTTTCAGTGGTGTCCACTTTGACAAGGTTGCTCGGAGCTTTGCTCTGTTTTTGACGACTCTTGCCCTCTGGTCTGAGTAGTGAAGTGCGGTTGTCGGAGCCATGATTTACGATGTAAAAATCGTAGTTGCGCGGAAACATGTGCTTGTCAATCAGATGCATTCGCCGCTTCTGAGGAGTGCTGCAGACCTTCTCGCAATCCTCGACGAAGCAGTGATATGTCTTTTCACCTCTATCTTGTTTGACACGATTGAGAGGGTCGTGACTCTCGGCAATATGCAGAGAGAGGAAATGCTCGGTGGGGAAGTTTTTGGCACATTCTATACACCTGAACGAATGTGCTTTAAGATAGTGGACTTCGTAATCGTTGTATGTGGTAAATTTGATGGGCTGGTGCGGAGGCAGAGTACAAGTTATGGCTGTGTTTGCGGTATCTGTAGTTGGAACATCGAGATGTGTATATTTGCCAGGCGGCTGTACGCTGTGAACCGGCAAATCATCAGTAACAGGTGCATGGTGTACGCCAGATTCCGAGTCTCGTCTAGCGCGTTTCGACATGGCGAAGAGATGTGGTGGAGAGGGCGATTGGGGAGAGATGGCAGGAGGCAGTACAGATTATAATGCAGCGACAGGGTGATAGTGGCAGCAAAAACCACTGATGTATCGGAACAGACGGGCGCGAAGACGGAGCAATTCACCCGGTCCCGAGACTTTGGTGGATGCTGCCTCAGAGCCTCGACACTCGTCGCTGCCAAATCTCGACAAACGTCCCCACGTCGCGCTCGTCTCGGATCCTCACATCAGCAACGGGACTGTCCTTGCTGTACGCTCCGGTCCATCGAGTTCGCCATCGCTATGGATCGCACCGGCCCGTCCGCACTCCCCGGATATCACCACGTTTACATCTGACCTCTCGCACTGCTCGGTCACCAACGACCCCGTCATAGGCGCTCTATGTTGAGCGCCATCCTCTAACATGGAATCTACCGGCGACCAGGCTCTTGCGTATGCACTCAGCTCCGTCACGCCCGCTGATCTGCCACTTACACTCTTCTCAGCAAGGCCATCGCCCTCGACCAAGAATTTGCACAAACGCTGCAGCCCGCCGACTCTTCTCTGGACCGCATCTTTCTAGTCCTGCAGCAGTGAGTCAGACATCGTCTGCACATTCGTGTCGCCATCTTCTTATAGCAAGCCCGACACAGATACCGCTCGGCCGCCGCACATGCTCTTGCCAGTGACTTTTTGGCCGCGCGCGCCGCCGACATCGAGACACGCCTTTGGAACGCGCACAATCGTCTGAACGTCCGTCTGCGCAAACAACTCAGCAAGGTCAGTCTCAAATAGCCACCGACAAGATTGCTCCCCTGCTCACTTTCTACATCAGCTGCGCAAGGAACGCTCCAGCAAGCCAGTTGAAACTCGCAAATTCACAAAGCTATATCTTGAATTCCTAAAGGATAGCCAGCGCTATTACCGAGACTATATCCAGAAGCTGAATGCTAGATTCGGTGGCATTAAAGAATTGGAGCGCATCGCTCGCCAGGTTCGATCAGATCGTACACCTCACCTACTTTCACCTCTTGGTTACACAAAGACTGATCTCTGTAGCTGTGCCAAAGCCTTCCAGAAAGCCTGTGTCTCCGCAAGTCCAAGCCGCCGTCACTCTATCCTGTCACCAAACTCTGATTTATCTTGGCGATTTGTTCCGCTACCGTGCCGCCGAGAGACTCGACAAGGAGCCTGACTGGGGACCGGCTATTGGTTACTATGCCCTTGCTGCCTCATTGCGACCCGAATCTGGACTCGCTTTCCACCAACAATCCGTCGTTGCATTTGAACAGGGCGACTCTTTCCGATCAACATACTATCTCTACCGCTCCATCAATGTCGACGAACCTCACCCCAATGCCATTCCTAACTTGGAATTGCAGTTCAAGAAAATAACCACTGGATGGCAGAAAGGCGATCTGGTGCCCAAAAACTCTCCTCAGGACCCGGTTGCTTCGCGCAACGCTCTTATATCCTGGTTCATTCGCTTCCACAGTCTCAGTTACAACGGCGAGAAATTCGCTGGGTACGATGAGCTCGAGCGTGAAGTCTTGAGCCGCACTATCACTGAGATAAAAGCGCGTACTCTAGACGGCATTCTGTCTAAGATGACCTTGATCAATTTTTGTGCTCAGGCTACTGCTGGCAACCAATTCGAGAGCAAGCCTGATCAACAAAAATTCATGCACTCCTACTTCTTCTTTCTGCGTTTGAATGTCAAGTTTTTCACAGCAATCTTGGAGGTTTACTACACCGACCTTGAGAAGCACATCCAGGAGCACACCAAAATTTCAAATCTTGTTGATAAGCTTACAGACTTGGCACGTCATGTCTTGCCTGCTTTGCGTCTCTACAGCACTTGGTTGTTGAGTAATGCTCATATTGTTGCGGCACGCGTTGGTGACGAGTCATTCCAAACAGCCATGGATCACTTTTGGCACATTTACGCTAAAACACTATCCGTCATGGCATTCAGTTTCTCATTCCGCGAGCTCGACGAGATTCCGTACCAGCTTGAGGAGGATGTCGACACCTTTGGTCTCAGGCCACTGAACTCCGATCGGTCGCGCAAAGTCTGGTTGGACGACGCAACCGGACAAAGCAAGGCTAAATTCAACGATGAAACCATCGAACGTCTCGACACCAACCAAGAGATGCTCGGAAGGGTTCGTGAACTTCTTTTCGATGCCTTGCTACTCGCTGTGGACAAAGTTCGTACCGACATTCGTAATATCCGATTCTCCTTAGACTAACCACTCATACAGGATGTACCTATCACCTTTGACGGATCGCACTTCATCCACCAGGATCCCAATCTGACAGATGGCAATCCTGTCAACCCAATTCGAGAGGTTGCTCCGTCCCATCAAACGACTCGTAATACTCCGGCAATCACGACTCCACAAGAACCTGCTGCGCAAAGAAAACCATCTCCAACCATTGAACTTCCTGCGCCTGTAGCTGCTACCACAAAACCGCTAAATAGAGAAGCTCAACTCAGTCAAATGGTTGATGATCTTGTCGGGCCCGACGAAGACGATATTGTTCCTCCAGGCTTGCATGGAAAGTCTCCGGTGTCGGCAAACGGCTCTTTCAATGTCCCCAGCTACAAGAGCAATGCTGCCCTGAGGGGGATATCGCCGCGTGGTTACCAGGCTGTCCAAACGCCTGAACTGCGAACAGAAGCATGGCAATTACCTCTGAGTCCGACTGGCGTTCCCTCACAGCGTTTGCATTCAGTCTCCAACATCTGGAACGATGCACCCATACGAGAGACAAGTCCGGTCACCCCATTCGGAAGTGCACCCCCAGGACTGACAACCTCAACCGGTGCCAGACGTTCAAACGCCCACTCCCGCGTCAACTCGACCAACTCTATTCGAAGTCCTCTTCCACAGCCAGACGGATCGTCTTCGTTTGAGCCTACTGCAAGCCCATACAACAATATTGGCGCTCGCGGAGACCGTTACCAAAGCTTTTCAGGACACTATACAGGCATGCAGAGCCCTCTTCTTTTTGGAGCAGGTGTGTCACCCTGGAGTACAGGACCTAGGAAGTCAGTTCCTAATCTCACACCACCCAATGGCCAAGGTGGCTGAGAGCCTAAGAAATTTGTCTCAACAATGCAGACAAGCAAAATGCTCAAGCACTCTCTCGTACCAAAGCCATCAAGCAAGCTTCGACAAACTCAAAAACTTGTCAGCGAAAGCACAAACGAACCGTGAGTGCCGCGAAGATGGGCGTAGTTTTGCGCATTCCACAACCGTTCGAGGGCAACTCCTGGGAATACGGTATAGCAATGGAATGAATCAAATTCGGGATACGGTGGCTTTCGAAGGAAGTCGGGCAATCGATGGGAAGAGAGCGTGGCGTTTCATGTATCGTCAGCATTATCTAAGATGGCTTGCTGTGCGGCCTACTGCTACAGTGGCCAAACTTCAGAGATGGCAAGAAATTAAAAACATCGTGCAACCCATATTCATTCTTTCCTAGCCATCCAAAAGCTGGGCTTATACATGTTTTGCAACATACTGCGTGGGTCTTGAATGTACCCAGCCTCGCCAACAACCGACTCGTGTTCGACAATGGTGAAACCAAGATGCTCGATCAGCTTGACGACCTCTTCATCTGCGAGCTCGAAAGAACCCGATTCGCCAATGCCTCGATTTCTGTCCTGGTTTTCTCTACCTGTCTCTGAAGGAGAAGAGGACGCTGACAACTTTTTCTTCTCGGGTGAGCCGCCTTCAAAATGCCAGAGTAGAGGACCGAGATTGATCCAGACGCCTCCAGGCTTAAGGCAGTGTTTGACAGTCTCGATGTAGGCGATCAAATTAGGTGCAGTATCGATGAAAAAGCATGTAGTGACCGCATCAAAAGCAGCTTCATATCGTGGCTCTTTATACAGGACGCAGAAGTCACCCGAAGACATTGACATTCGTTGGTAAGCATGTAGTTCTGCTTCTAGCTCCTTGCAGCTCCTATCCAGCTCTTCGGAGGGCCATACATCAGGGACTTGTACCTTTTGGAGTTGGTGAGAGCGGCGCGTATGGTTTGAGAAACCCAGAGCCCAAGGGTATACGGAGTGCGACCTGGGACCTGAAGTATAGTTAAGTATCCAATTGCTTACAAGAAGTTGATGATAAGAGATTTCGTTTCCTTCCATGGCATAGCCTGCATTGCATATTTCGAAAGCCAAACGTCCTAGTCCAGCACCAGGAACTAGTACGCTCACATGGGAGCGCTTGGCTGGACTGATGTCTTCAAAAGCCCTGTTGAGACCAGCCAAGATGGGCCCGCAGCATGCTTCTCGTTCGGCAGCACCTTCAGCGGCCCAATCGCGGTAGAGTTGACGAATAGTTGAGCGTACTTTGTCCATGTCTTGCGAGGTGGCTGCTCCATGCCATTCGGTTGATTCAGGGTCTATACCGTACATATCGAGGCCCAAGGCAAGGACGGTTTCGGCTATGTCGGCATTCGTATCGATTGCTGCATCCACAGCGTCCAAGGTCTTGGGCAGACTGAATGGCTCAGAAGCCAATAGTTCCATATGAGTCAAAGGAAGCGAGTAGAAAGATTGACGTCGTAGATGGGTGATGTTATAATGGGCAGCCTGGCGATATTGTCTAGGGATCAAATTCAGAATACAATCTTCCTCTGAACCTTGGTATTGTTTTTGAATATATTCCTTGGAATTCATACTCGACAATGGAACAATGAGCCATATTTCACTCACCGAAACGAATCGAGGGCAGCAAATAGAACCCTTCTTTCTTCTGGATCAGAGAGCGGGTCGATCTCCGAGCCCTCTTCATCCGCCACTTCCTGAGGATGTACTGGCATTTGTTCATCCATATCGTCCATACTACTGCTTAACGCACGGATTCAAGACGGTAGACAAAAAGTACAAGATATGCTAGTATAGCAGTTATATAGCCGTTGTCGAAAAGAAGGGAGACAAGCAGCAAACAAAGCAAACATGACCATCATGGCCATGAACCATAGATGCAGTCTTCCAACTGTTGCACCCCAAACAAACATATCAATGGCAAACATGGCCACCGAAGCAAGCAGACCGCTCACCAATGGCGCTGGTCCAGAGTCCAAAATGTCGGAACCGATTCAATTCTCCATGCCCTTACCAAACGCACCTGGGAGCCGCATCCACACACACTTGACCATCCTCGCAACATCCATCCTTCTCTTCTGCACCAGCACCACGGCCGAGTTTTCTTCCTCTGCTATACCTCCGCTTGGCAGTTTCGTATACGCTATGCCTGACGTGCGCATTTCCCAGCAACCTTGTTCAGCCTCCACACACTGACTCCAAAGCACAGCGCTACAACCCTTCGGCACCACTCAGCACACCTCTGTACACGCTCCCATCGAGTCTAGACTTTGCCGATCGACTGGCCAAAACATTGGCGAGAAGAATGAACCTGCCGGTACAGGTCGGCAGCTCGGTCAATTTCTCGTCGGCTGGAAACGGTGGCAGTGTCGAAGAGGAGATGGAAGCCTTCAGACAGCTAGTCACCGTCGTACTGAGAGAGGTGGAAAAGGCAAGAGCTGGATGAAAAACAAATACGAAAACATCACTACAGAAAAACATGCCAGCATGGTCGTTGAAAAAGATAACGCTGCTGAGCACGAGTGACAGGGTGTATCACAGCGACACAGAGCATCTGGCGCGACTCGATTGCTCAGACAGCAAGATTGCGCCTTCATATTGATCCCAAACAGCTATGCGATCGGAAACAGTAGGTGACCAGCAGAGCTACGAACACACGTTGCCTCGTTCATTCTTCTGAACGTGATTTCCGCATAGGAATCAGAGCAAGTCATTGGAAGTAGTAGCTGCGATGAACGGAGCCTGCTACAGACACGGTGCAGAATACGTGGTCAATGAGTCTCAATCAGAGTGGATCTTTGATTTGTGATACTGGTAGTTCTCTTCAAGTTCCACTAGCGGTTTCTTCGAGTTCGAAAGTCGCAAACAAAGGAACATGATCGCTGGGCCCTCTTTCCTTTTCTGTGGCGCAGATACCTGCATCAATAATCCTCTCCTCTAGAGGTTTGGAACAGATAATCAAATCAACTCTGTCACAACTGCTTCCAAACTTCCTTCCACGAGGATAATATGTATAACCCTTTTCATCTCCATGAATGTGTCTATATGTATCAACAGCCTTGAGCCCTTCGTCTGCGTCGAAAAACTTCTTGTTGAAGTCTGCACGGTTAATGGCGTGCTGTTGAGGAGATGTGCGAAGATTCGGATGGCCGTCCAGATGTGAACGGGCGATATTCATGTCACCAGCAAGTATCACGCTGAAGCCTTGCGCTTCGAGTGACTTGGCCTCATCGAGCATATGCTTATGCACGGCTAACTTCCTGTCATGCCTAGTGCCTATTACTGTTCCTGTTTTGCTGTCCTTGTATGGATTGTCGGTACCATTGACGGCATAGATGTTCCAGATGCTCAGTTGAGGTTCTTCAATTTCAACAATCTGAAAGCGACCTTCGAGATCCCAGTCCACACTTCGAACGGTTGGCTGATACTTGGTGACGAAACTCTTGCGAATGATAGTGCATACACCATATACCTTCCTACCGAATCCGCGAGCGTTATTAGGATCGGTGGGCAGACAGAAGTGGGCTTCATAGTCAGGTTCGCTCTCCTTGGTACTTCTGACAGCTTGTCGCACTGCCGATTTGGTCGCCTCATCACTCGGGTTGATCTTTACTTCTTGGAGACAGAGTATTGTAGGCCAGGAATGCCGCCGCAGGAAATCCCGAAGGGATGCTGTCGTAGTAGCTTCTGTGGTTTGTTGTTTGGACGATGGCTTCTTGGATTGGAAGAACGAGGTTATTGGCTTTTGCACGAAGGGCTGTATTCCATTGACGTTCCAGGAGTACACACAGAAACGGGCCTCGTTTGGAATATTTTTGGGTGAAGTGGCGGGCTCGGTTCCGTTGTCTCCTAGACGCCGTCTCTTGAGGGGCGGCGGGCTGATACTCATGTTGCAGAGCTGTGTTCTGGTAGCTGCAGTCGTGATGTTTGAGCCTATGCGTCGGCTTATGTTAGATGAGCAAGTAATGGAAAGCATTTGAGAGAGTGCGTGTTGAAGTTGGAGAGTGATTGGTGGGTGGCCGTTCTTTCACACTTCGATGTAGTTACGTCGTCCACCAGCTAAATCAATTCTTCAACTTGGCATCTTCGCATCAGCTCTTGATCCTCTACTCCATACCCTACCACGGAGGTTCTTTACAAGAATGTTGCATCTCATGACATTACGCTCATAGAGTACGAGTAGCAACTGTGGCTTGCCCAAAGAGATGGGAGCACTTGTCCGCCCCATGCTTTGTGTTTCCCGTCCCTTTTAAGTTTGCCGATTTTTAGATAGATAAACCATTCAACGCTGCACTTTCATGAATCACAAGTCGACCCGTACATTTGATTATCTCAAAGATGGCTACAATTGAATCGAAGAGCGCCGTGTTCCACCGAAGTCTTCATACGGATCCGATCTCAGTTGTGGGAGCTAGTGGAAACTATCTGCATCTGGCTGATGGCGGAAAACTGCTTGATGCCACAGGAGGTGCGGCTGTATCATGTCTGGGTCATGGACACAAGCGCGTGAAAGAAGCCATTATCAGTCAGTTAGATGTTGTCTCATACGTACATTCGGCGACCTTTGCTACAGAAGCCGCAGAATTGCTTGCAAAAGAACTCGTCGAGTCAACGGGTGGAGCAATGTCGAAGGCATATATCGTCAGTTCTGGTAAGGCATAGCATCCAAGCCACATGGAATCACAACAACCAACCACGCACAGGTTCCGAAGCAATGGAGGCAGCTCTGAAACTTGCGAGACAACATTATCTCGAGTCTAAACCCCCACAGCCACCGAGAACCAAGTTCATTGCTAGACAAGAGTCTTATCATGGAACAACCTTGGGAGCGCTGTCAATTAGCGGTCATAAAGCACGCCGCGCACCCTATGAGCCTATGCTGCTTCCTAACATGAGCAGAGTCTCTGCCTGCAATGCGTATCGTGGCATGAAAGAGAGCGAGACAGAGGCAGAATATGTGGATAGGCTGGCGAAGGAACTGGATGATGAGTTCCAGCGCCTTGGTCCGGAGACCGTATGTGCTTTTGTGGCCGAGCCTGTAGTCGGTGCTGTAAGTAATTCCACCATGTTTTTTTATACATGCTGATCGAGCAAAGGCTTTGGGTTGTGTTCCTGCGGTCAAGGGATATTTCCAGGCAGTACGCGCTATTTGCGACAAATACGGGGCGCTCTTGATCCTCGACGAAGTAATGTGTGGTATGGGTCGTACAGGCACAATGCACGCTTGGCAATCGCCCTTAATTGGCGTCGTTCCAGACATACAGACCATTGGAAAAGGGCTAGGTGGCGGGTATGCACCTATAGCGGGTGTGCTGATTAGCCGCAAGGTCACCGACACGCTCTTCCAAGGTACTGGTGCATTTACTCATGGACAGACGTACCAAGGCCACCCTGTCAGTTGTCGAGCGGCATTGGAAGTACTCAGAACTCTTCGTGACGAAAAGTTGGTACAGAATGCAGCTGCTATGGGTGAGAAGCTAGAGGAGCTGCTGAAGCGTTTTGTGCTACCGCTGCCCCATGTTGGCAATGTGCGAGGCAAAGGGCTCTTCTGGGGGGTAAGTGCCAATTTGAGGTAGACGTCAATTCAGTACTGACGATAGGAACAGATCGAGTTTGTCAAAGACAAGACAACAAAGGAACCATTCGATCCAAAAGAGAATGTTGCAACGAATATCCACGAGAAAGGTGAGTCACTGAGACGGGTCGTTCAGGTTATTCGCAGAGATGCTGACTGAATGCAGGGTTAAGTAATCCACACAACATCACACTTTATCCCGGAACTGGCACAGCTGACGGAAAGATTGGAGACCATATTCTCCTTGCTCCTGCGTATAATGTGACAGCGGAAGTGATCGAGTTGATTGTGCAAAAGACGGCAAGAGTGATTGAGGAGTATTTTCAAGCGGCGTAGAGACTAGATGTCATATCTTTTCTCGATTCGTATAACCGTCCATAGAGCTTTTGTGCGGAAGAAACAGGAAATCAGCTTCCTCGACCACGAAGACTTGTTAAATAGAACGGCAGTATTACCTTATCCGTTTGAGAGACCTTTGCTCAGCGATTTTCTGTGGACACATCTATAGAGTCAAATGTGCTCGTGCTTTCTCGTGGCTCACAATGTTGCTACACATGACTGTGAAGATGCAACAATTTCGGACATGCAGGGGTAATGTTAATTATACTGTATATCTGAGCAGAGAGAGGGTTTGGCGAGACAAAGCGAAGCACTAGATCAGCGCGGAGGGGTCTAGACTTCAGCTTGGTGAGTCTTTTGCAGTGCCCGGCGTGTACAAACTCGCTCGACACCTGTTCAAAAGGTCAATGTGATGGGTGGATAACATAGAGGAATTGTAGATGTTTATTCTCGGGTGGCTTGTGGAGAGAGGCAAGCCAAAAATGGTCAATAAGGTGACGAAGGTTGACTGTACAGCGCCACTACGGCAGGAAAAGCCAATTGGGTGAGACAATCAACAAATGGGGTCAAAGGGCCAGAATGGTCTCAGAAGGCGCACCGAATGGAACGAGATGTCGTGCGAGGAGGTATGCAATAAGAGGAGAAGACTGGATAAGGATTTAGAATGAAAGGATATCTGTAGTGTTGGGTCGAAAGAAGTCGAATGTCCTGTTCAGATGAAGATGCGGAGAGTGCCAGAATGACGAAGCACAGAGTGAAGGAGCAGCTCGTCGTCCATGGGCCGCAGTGTCTCGCACGCTTTCTCGTCCAGCCCTCTGGCACACGTTCCCAGCTTCTGCTTTTTCTCCTCCCTCGACCAGCACGACAAGGTCGACTCTGCCACGGTCGCAGGCCCGTCCCTCGATCACGCCGCCGTCTTCACCCACAGCCGCAGTTAAGCCGTTTGTTCTGTGCGAGTGAGGTCTCTACACGACACTTCCTGTCCATTGCACAGGCTGTCCTGCAGACGCTCGTTTGTCGAATGAGCCGGCCGTCTCGTCCGAACCAACCTCGCTGCCCCAGAATTGTCCGTGTCGAGTGGGCCGAGTCTCAGTGATATCTGCCTCGCTCGCTGCACCGTGCCGACGACGACATCGACCACGACCATCCAGCCCGTGATAACATGTCGACCCCTCAAACCGCTACCGCTACCCTTGCCTCGAACCACTACCAATCTCATCAGTATCTTCCAGCCATGACCGATTACTCGTATCCCCCGCAACCATATGCCAACGGCTATCCTCCACCATCACGGACTGCCACGACTGCTACCACTGCAACTACCGCTGCTGCGCCGTATCCCGCTCCATCCTCAACTGCCGCCTCGTCTGCAAATGGCACTGCTTCCAAGAGATCGAGAAACCAACCTGTCGACTGGAATGAATTCTTTGGCGGCAAGCCTCCCAAGGAAATCATAGTCATTGACGATGACGATGACGATCAAGCGCCCGCTGCCAACCAGACATATCAGAACCCCGCCGCATCCGCCAGCACATCCCAGCAGCACATGGATAAGCGCAGAAAGACAACAAACTACGACCCCGTCTACCACCACGCCGAATACTCCAATACCCACACGCCTTACTATGACGCCGCCTCGACCGACCAGAACACTACATCGTACAAGACGTCGGCTGCCACATCCCTAGCCTCGCAACCAAGCGCGACTGCCTACGCCGAAGATGCTGCCACCGGCCAGAAACGCAAGAGGACCACTCGTCAGGCTGCTGCCGACCAAAAGAAGCGCGAAGTCAATACTCGTCCCGATCCCTTCACTGAGTATGTTCCTCCGCCCAAGCCACCGCTCAAGGCCAAGGATGTCTTTGTGCCTTTGGTACCAGATGTATGTTTACCCAATGCCTGTCCGGACGCTTCATTTGCTGATCCATGTACAGAGAACGGCCAAGCGTGATCAAAAGGTTGATGACGACGATGGTCATTACATTGTCCATGACCACGCTGATCTCACCGAACGATGTAAGTTGCCGCTGCCCAACAAGCCTCGAACGGTACTGACTCTTTCTCACCAGACTCGATCGTGAAACTCCTCGGCCAAGGCACGTTTGGCAAGGTGGTACAAGCATACGACCGCAGGAGAAACGCCGACGTGGCCATCAAGATCATTCGCTCTGTGCAGAAATACCGCGATGCTAGTCGCATCGAGTTGAGGGTCTTGTCGACTTTGGCCTGCAACGACAAGCACAACCGCAACAAGTGTATTCACCTGCGAGATACGTTTGACTTCCGCAACCACATCTGCATCGTCACCGACCTCCTGGGCCAGAGCGTCTTTGACTTCCTCAAGAGCAACACCTTCGTACCATTTCCCAGCACTCACATTCAGCAATTTGCTCGCCAGCTTTTTACGAGTGTCGCCTGTAAGCTTGTCCCCATCAGCACCCAGCTCTGTCTTTCAGCCTCTAACTCTTGTGTCCAGTCCTGCACGATCTAAATCTGATCCATACCGATCTCAAGCCCGAGAACATTCTTCTTGTACAGAACCACTACCAAACCTTCACATATAATCGTAACATCCCCTCGTCGTCAAACACAAATCCTCGCTCGGCAAAGTTCCGCAGGGTGTTGCTGGATCCCGAGATTCGACTCATCGACTTTGGTTCGGCTACCTTTGACGACGAGTACCACTCATCTGTCGTCTCGACCCGACACTACCGTGCCCCTGAGATCATACTCAACCTTGGATGGAGCTTTCCTTGCGATATCTGGAGCATAGGTTGTATACTTGTCGAGTTTTTCACTGGCGACGCCTTATTCCAGACGCACGATAACCTTGAGCATCTGGCAATGATGGAAGCCGTGTGCAATACTCCTATTGACAAAGCACTTGTCCGTCAAGTCACCTCCGGCCGTGGCAGCAACAAGAACTCTGCTGCAGCGTAAGTCTTTCGCCACACATTTCCCCCGCGTGCCATCTACTGACTGTTTTCAAGTTACTTCAGACGTCAACAACTCGATTACCCTCAGAGTGACACTCCTCGCTCATCACGCAAGTTTGTCAAGGCGATGAAACCTCTTCACGTAAGACCTCCCGCCCTTTCCAGACTCGAAAACTTCCCCTGTCCCCCTATCCTTTCACCCGGTCCAGCTACTCCTCGAGTAGCTCGTCCAGCCAGTCTCGACCAAAACCAATATGCACCATACTTATACACTCTCCAGGAAATCATCCCAGCCCACAATGAGTTCAACCGCAAGTTCCTCGACCTGCTCAAGAAGATCTTCGTCTACGACCCAAAGAAGCGTATCACAGCACACCAAGCTCTGCAGCATGATTGGTTCAAGGAACATTATGAAGATGACGGCACCGAAGCTGAGAAGATCAAGATTGAGAGGCAACGTGCTGCTCGTGTCGAAGCTCAGCGAAGTCAACAGCACGATTCACAAGTTGGCCAGCTCAACCGGTGATACTGTACAGACACGACGCAAATTTTGGATCAAGAACATTTCGAGCACAATGCATCCTGGAAGGAAGGAGTTTTCTGGAAAGACGTAGCGATGACTGAGCTCGTCGCACTAGTGATTCAAGGGAGGTGAATGGAGTTTTCTTCGAGTTATTACAGTTCTTCTCAACAAAGGTCACGATGACATACGAAAGGGGAGGTTGCATCCATTGGGCAAGGCCAGGAGGTTTTGTTTGTTATTTTCCTTCTCCTCTGTCTTTACCAACCAGCGGCCGCTCGCCTGCTGTAGTCCCTTGCGGGCTTGTCTTTTTTTTTTTTTTTTTTCCTTTCTCCCTTTTGTGGCGAGGAGAGGTCTTTCATAAAACCCGGCGAACCAAATCGGTTCAGCTTTTCCGCGATGGGAGGGAATAATGTCCTCTTTTTTTTTACCTTCTATTCTTCTCATACCCTTTTCGACTCACTTTGCTCTCATGTTCATTATCTTGACGAAGCACGAAATAAATCTCTTTGTTGTTGGCCATCTTCACCAGAATATTGGCACCATACAGGAAAGTCCGGCTCGTTTGTTGGTTCGTTCTGAAAAGCTTTCACGACTGCAGTCTTGAAGTGTACAACAAAGACGACCTGTGAGTAGACAAGCGGAGGGATCGCATCAAAAACTATTGCACCGAGAGCACACGAGACAAAGATTTGGACTAGGAAACCATCAATATTCATTGACTTAGCGAGTCTCTGTTTCATTTCAATCCACCAGACGCCACAATTCCTGACCTGTCTAAACGCCATGATATCCAATACGAGGATACGAAAGAAAAAGTCCCTAAGCTTGTTTTACACGAAAGTCTTGAATGTTATAAAGGGAAGGAAACCCCGATCAGAGGCGTGTGCCAACGAGAGGCATCGGTAAGAGGAAAAGAAGTGGCATGTGAAATGATTGCCTCATGGGAATGATGAAATGATAGCGGAAGAAGGGTATAATAAACATTATGAAGAATGTGAAAATGGCGCTGAACAGCATGAAAAAAAAAAAAAGACCACTTTTCATCTGCTGCTCTCAACAAGCACGCCACTCGCCTTTCCATGCAGGCTAGTGTTGACTCTATCCCGCAAACCCTTGAGTGGTGTTGACGATGCTTGTGACACGGTCTTCTTCCTGGGGCTGCGGCGCAGAACACGCTGTGCCTCACGCTCCTCAGCAGCTTCCTCAAGAAGAACCTGGACACCACCACCAGACTGATCGTCCAGAATCTGCTGTCTGGAGCCGAGAGCTTGGAGTGCTGCTTTGCCCTCTGGAATGCTAGGGTCGAGCTGTGCTTGTGATTGTTTTGCTAGTGTGCTAGCATTCTTTTCTTCGGACTCATATGGTGAGGATTCGGCCTCAAGACTCTGAGACGGGCTGGAATGGGAGATGTTGTCTTGGTCGAGCTTCTTCTGGGCAGCAATCCTTGATCTTTCGTAGCGAGCAGAAACGTCACCACCAACCCACTTTGTGCCGAGAAGACCGTCCCAGAAAGTGAAGAATGGCTGACTGAAGTTGGTCTTGATACCCCAGCTCTGGTGGTGGATGTCGTGGTAGCCAGCATTGTTGCTTGTAATATGCTGGAGCGGGTCCCAAGGAAGGGCGTATCCACAGTGATCATCGACAGTCTTGATGGTGCTGCAAGTAAAGAACCACATGGATTGTCTGCAAGTCATACCAGCGAGCATGTATGCGATACCGGTACCCAGGGTGTCAAGAAGGAAGCCCTCAAAGGGGTGGTTGTAGAGAGCACCATAAGCGTAAGGGACGTAGAGGCGGTGATGACGGGAGTGGAAGGTTGTGTAGAGCCACTTGTTCATGTGCATGGCTCTGTGCCAGAAGTACTGCCATGTATCGACGACGAGGACGGCAAAGGTGAATTGCAAGGCGGGAATGCCGATCCAGTAGATGGCCTTTGCAAGTGTGAGCTCCCACGAAGCAAATGCTGGGACGAGGTCACCAGAGGCAGCCTGCTGATAAAGATTGTAGCTACCACCCTTCAAGACGGCAGAGAGGATTGGGTGTGCAACAGCTTGCTTGGATGCAATAGTGTTAGCGTCGAGGCCGGCAAAGGCAAGGATGGTAGGAATGGCACGCTGGGCAATGCGGATTCTTTGAGCCCAGACGGCAACATTGTAATCATCCTGGCCAATGGTAGCCTCGGGCTCGATGATGGTTATGGCAAGACCAACGACTGTCTGAATAACCTGCTGGATAACAACGTCACGGAAGACATGCCATCGTGAGACATGGTTGCGCTTGAGAACCTCGGCGGGGGTGTGCAATCGGTATTGAGGGAACAAGTCGTACTCGTCGATGAAGTGGAAGATGAAGGAAACAATCCAGTAGGCGGCCACAGGAAGAACCAGGGCCAGATAAAGGTCAGGAAGCCAGGAGATCAGAGGTTGTAGAGGGGTCAAGGTGTATGTGGGGAGAGGAGGGAGAGGCAGGGCGGTGGCATTGGACATGGCGGACTGCATTGTGGTGGTGCTTGTTGTGGCTTCAAAGCCGGCACGCGAGTTGAAGAAGTTGCGATCCGTGAAGGTCCGTTTGTTGTGGCTTTCGAGATTGGGAGACAAGGACGACCAAAACAAAAGCAATTGGGGCTGAAGGTGTGGTCGAGTCTGTGTAGGATTCAAGATGGTTGATAGAGACAGATTGTGGTCGGAAGGAAAAGAGTGAACAGCGGTGGATCAGGCAGAGGCAGAGGCAGGAAATGAGGCAGGCGGAAGGTATTTGTGATCGTCATTCGATTTCTCCTGTTGCTTCGGACTGTCTGTGTCCGTCACCCGACATTCGAAGAATTCCTCGCCACCCCGCGACCCGCCCGAAAGCCTTCCCGTCACCTCCCGCCCTCCAATACGCCCATACGCCGCCTTCCAGAACCCTGCCCGATAAGGTAGTTGAGCCTGCTGATCCATCGACATGATCACATTATTGTTTGCCCGCCATCATGTCGTTGCTGCTCAAGTTGTTGTCCCTGTGAAACTCGCCAATCTCTGTGTGTCTGTTCGACCATCGCCATATCCCTACGAGCATCCTTGTTCTTGATCATGTCCTCTATTCCGGCCTGTTGTATCTGTTCCTCGGTGCTGGACACGATAGATTCAAAGACCGAGAAGCCCACCATCGCTGCTCGCCACCTCACCTGTTGCTCACGGCCTGTCTGCCAACGCTGCCTTGCAAAGAACCCGCGCTACAACTCGTACTGTCCTTATTGCCAGGTCTCGACAGATCCACAATCAATACTTCCTCAGGGCCTACGTGACCCTCCGCCATACAATGATACACAAGATGCTACTCTACCAGTATCCGAGAAAGATCACGATGCACCGCCTGCTTATTCCACTCACGAACCCTTGCAGCCTCCACCAGAAAAGACGCTCGAGAATGCCCCAGACGTGCTACATTTCTTGACACCTGCAGACACGGCTTTGTCGTTATCTCTTGCATATGGTGTGCCCCTTCATGCCTTGAGAAAGGCCAACAATGTCTTTGCAGATCATCTCATACAAGGCCGGAGGACCGTCATCATCCCTGGAGAGTACTACAAGGGTCCAAGCCTGAGTCCCAGGCCCGTTGAAGGCGAAGAAGAGGAGTTGCGCAAATCAAAGCTACGCCGCTTCATGGTCACATGCAAAGTCTCCGAGTAACTACTTTTCATACCATCATACGCTACTTGATTCTAACCATTTTCCAGGTACGATGTCGCACAACTATACCTTGAGCAGCATGGCTATGAACTGGACGCCGCCGTCGAAGCCTACCAAGATGATGAGAAATGGGAGCGGGATCATCCTCTACAGGACAATGGCAAAGGCAAAATGAGTGCACGTACTGTGGGGAAGAGGCGATACGTTGGTTCAGCATAACCGCTAGAGCACCACGCTTTTATAGAACTATTGTCATGATTCACGACATCTGCGCATGCTTATTCATGCACGCTGTTACAGCCCCTGCGCGGGCTTTCATTCGAAATGGATGAGCCAGCCATCCGCTTCCTTCTCGCCTCTGGCATTGTCTCCTGCCCATATGACTACACTTTTTCCGTCGCTCACGACATCTGCTCCGAAGAACGCTCGAGGTCCAGGATGTACTTTGCCCTCATGGCCGCTCTGTTCTGTGGCCTGCACTTCGATTTCGGCCCACTCGTGACCGCCAGTCTTGTAGCCCAGCTTGTCTCGAATCGTGTCTTTGATGGCAGCCGGCTTGAAGTCTGTCCAGGTTGTAGGTTTGGTCGACTTGGATGGCAGCTGATAGGTCCATAGGTCGGACTCAATAGGTCGACTTGTTTCGCCAGACTCGATTGATTTTTCAAGGTCATCCACATCCTTGTGGACCTCTTTGCTGCCGAAGAAGTAAACAAGATACAGGCGGCCATATCCAGTAGTTATGGGTACTAGCGCACCACCAGTTCGAGCTCCTGGTCCCGGAGATGGAACCTCCGACAGATTGGTGATCCTTTCCCATTCTAATTCATGTGGTGATCCTGGAGTGGGTATACTGTCACCAATTTCAAGTCTGTACACATGAGTGATACCCTCGGCTGGCGAATTGGTGACTAGGTAGAGTGTGCCGTCAGCAAAAGCTACACTACCTGAGTGCTCTGGAGAATCGGGCAACCGGATCCAAGTGTGGGAGACCATATCAAAGAACCAGGTGTCGTTGAGTTGAGTTTCAGGAGATGATCTTCCGCCATGAAGCAAGAGATGACCGCCATAGTGGAACAACTTGTGGTCAAATCGAGGGGAGGGCTTCGGGCTTTGATAGTATGATCAGTATTGATATATGACGACAACGGGAACGTTGCATACCCCTCTGCTACAATCTGATGCCATTTTGATGATTCAATGCTCCATATCCACAAGGAAGAGTCTTGGTCTACAAGTGAGTGATTTTCGTCGCAGCCGCCAAAGACAGCCAGCTCGTGACCTTGAACACAGGCAGCATGTCTGGTACGTGGACTTGGCACGGCAGCTCCCTCGTCGCGAGGAATAGCTGGGTAACAGGCATAAGCAACGTCTGTTGGATTTGTCTGCTTCAGAGGAAGGGTTACGGTGTGAATGTCGCTGGATGCCAGCTTTCCGTTGGTGGATTGACCTCCAAAGATGCATGCCTTGTCATTGGCAATACTGACGGTATGGTGTGAGCGTGCAAGAGCCAGACTGGACATAGATCAGCTTCTATGCCTCTAGTATGGCCATGGACCTGTTGATACGTAGTATCGTCCTTGTCTGCAATAGCAATCTGTGTGAAAGTAGCTTTGAGAGGAACGGTGGGTTTGGCAACAGCATAACCAGCAATCGCGCTACCCTCGATGGTTGTGGAGACAACCTGCTCAGCAACAACGGCTCCAGCTGCTATCTCTGCCATGTTTGATGAATGATTAACACAGAAGAGCGTGTGTCTGCACGAATGTGTATATGGACTGTCATGTGAAATGACGTCGCGACAGCCTAAACGGGAAAAGGAGGGCTTGGCAGCTCATCCACCATCTCCCCCGGACGGAGGCCGATCACATCGCACGAGCACGAGCAGCTTGACGAGCACCGAGGGCTCGAGTGTGCGCCCACTTATTCTTCGACCAGAGCGAGGAGCTTAGTGCCAGCACTCGGCATGGCGACGGCGACGACAGCCAAGGCCGGACATGCGATGCGCCGCCCGCGACCCAGCCTGAGCGCCCGCTTGGGCACGCGCGCCAACACCCTCACCACAGGTAGCGACACGCCCATCAAGAAAATCTCCGAACCGCACGTCAGATCCTCCGAGCACATCCTGCGCAAGTTTCGGGGCAGTCCCCCTTCGCTCACCATCCATCTGCATGCCACCTTCTTCCGCTTCGACCAGCAAGATGGCAGCTTCCCCTACGATTCTCCTATGAAGTTCATCCTACAACACTTGCGCAAACAGACTGTCCCCCATGAGATGGTTCAGGATCTGCTCGAGAATGGCGTTGCTTTCTACGATGGCTGTCTGATTGTCAATATTGTTAATCACAAGTCCTCTGTCGCAAAGACAACCACTCCTGGCAACCTGTCCGTGACTTCGGCTGACCACAACGTTCCCTTTTCTATGCACAACTATCACGACCACATTACTCCCTCTCCCTTCGGCCCTTATCCCAAGAAGACCTCAGACCGTTCATCTCTATCCAACAAGTCGAGGTCCGAGTCTATCAAGCAGCAGGATGGCTCCAAGGAACAAACCCATACTGGTCCGAGAACCTCAACCATCGTATTACATCCCACAGACCTCTCACGCCACCATGAGTTGATGCATCTCGCCAACCAACCAAACAAGACTGCTCTGGCCATCGACGAGAAGGACTACTACCAATTCGAAGCGAACATGCTTGTTTCTAGCGAGCCGCCGCTACTGTTGGAACCTGCAAAATCTCCCGAGGAGGCCGAAATGGCCCTAAAAATCCTTCAACATCCTCTGCACTCTGAGCCCCCGCCGTCACCAAGATCTCGCAAGCGTACACATGCCGAAATGGCTCTCGACGATGCACAAGCCTTCGAAGAAGAGAGGCGCATGCTTATCATGGACGAGCGCACAAAACCTTCGTTACGTGGTGCCAACGGTGCCTCTGCTTCCGAGGGTCAGACTGCCTCGGTGGCACTTGGATTCTCCAGATTCAAGACGCTCGAAACTATCAAGAAGAATCATGAAGAGAATGATCGCAAGAAGAAGGAGGAAGAGGCCCAGAAGGCCATTGAGAAGCGTCAACACGATGCTGCGCTAGCCCAAAAGAGAAAGCTCATGGAGGACAGGAACAGACAAGAGCAAGCCGCTACCCAACAGAAGCAGAAGATGATGATGCAGCAGCAGCAGTTGATGCAACAGCAACAGGCCCAGCAACAGGCCCAGCAACAGGCCCAGCAGCAGGCTCAGCAACAGGCTCTTCAACAACAACAACAGCAACAACAACAACAACAGCAACAGGCCGCCCAGCTTCAGCAACAGCAACAAATGCAACAACAACATGCTCACAACTTGGCTCAGAGCCAAACGCCCATGGCTGCAAACCCACAGCAACAGCACCTTCAGCAACAGGCCGCCATGGCTGCTCAGCATTCGTCTCCTGTTGTGCACAACCCTACTCCTATCATGGCTTCATCTCCTCTCATGCCGAATGCTGCCAACATGAACATGGGAGGCTTCCCAATGCAACCCTCGATGTCAAACCAAGGCGCTGGAAGCCCGGCTCGTCCTCCTTCAGCTGCCATGCAACACGCCAACATCGCCATGGCTAGGCAGCTCAGCCAGCAGACTAGTCAGAGCCGTCACGCTACTCCTCAAATGGCTCACGGAACTCCACAGATGGCATCTGCTATACCTATTGATAACAACCGCCAGATGAGTGGTACTCCTAACATGCAACATCGCAGTCCAGTTCCTCCTCATATGCAGAATACGCCCAACCAAGCGGGCCTGATGGCTGCAACGCAGATGAACCAGCTCACCCCTGGCCAGCAGATGGCACTCATGCAACAGCAGCGCGCTCGCAGTCTACAGCAGACTATGCAAGCTTCACCAAATCAATCTTATACGCCCGAGCAGCTTGCGATGATGAGGAATCAACAAAACATGGCACTACAGCAGCAGATGAACCCTCAAATGTATGCTCAGATGCAACAGCGCATGCAGATGCAAAATATGCAAGGCGGAACACCCATGATGCAGACGCCTTCTCAACAGCAACAACAACAGCAAATGAGCCAAGCAATGGCTCAACAGATGGGCCAGCAGACAATGCCGAATGTTCAAGCTCAAAGACTACAGCAAGCCCGCGCTGGATTGATGCGCACAAAGCAGTTGATCGTACACATGCAATCTCAAGGTCAACCAATACCGCCAGAACTACAACACAAATATCAGCAGCAAGCGCAGCTGGTCCAGACAACTCAGGCTCAAGTGTCATTGGCTACAGCGCGGACGCAGCAACAGTCTCTTGGCGACACGAGCAACACGGAGCAATACATGCAAAACCTTCGCAATCAGCAAGCACTGATTGCAAGGATGCAGCGAAACCCACAGATGGCACAGCAACAAGGCATGATGAATGGTATGGGCCAGCAACAAAACATGAACATGTTGCAAACTCAACAAGCGCAGATGCAGCAACAAATGCAGTTTGCTCGCCAACATGCGATGAATCAACAACGACCCGGGTCGGGAATGGGTCAGTAGGACATGATACCCCTCTGCAGGAATTT
The DNA here is from genome assembly GCA_024195585.1 of Aureobasidium sp. EXF-3400. Taxonomy (NCBI): domain Eukaryota; kingdom Fungi; phylum Ascomycota; class Dothideomycetes; order Dothideales; family Saccotheciaceae; genus Aureobasidium; species Aureobasidium sp. EXF-3400. Next base: position 55,409 of record SWBL01000101.1, read on the forward strand.
GATTTAAAAGGCGTTGATGGTTTTTTTTTTTTCTTGGACATGGTGGACTGAATGCTTGTATGTGTAAAATGAGTCGAGCTCATGTGCTCTTTCTTCCGGTGTTGATAGCTGAGATGGTTGCTTTTGCACGACATCGACAACAGCTCAAGCAATCAAAACTTGCTAGATTCTTCGATGCTTCATATGTGTTATATCTTGTTAATATGTTCTTTGTGCTTTGGAGAAATCCATATGCTTCATGATACTACAAATTGAAGTCTTCACTCTTTCGGCGCCTGTCATTCCAAGGTTGTCAAATCGAGTACCTAGCTAATGTTGATGGCAGTCAAGCTAGATCAACACAGCCTCTCGGCACTTTTGCAGGGACCTAGCCGACAGCTCTCTGTAAGAAAAAAACAAACTAGTCATAATGGGTAAAAAAAAAGGATCTCTTGTATCTTGGAGAGCAGCTTTCAGTGTTAGCGACAGCTATCGAGAATGGTTTTCCGTGCTCAGATTGGATTTGTAAAGCAATATATTCACAAGTGATGTGAAAGCCCGCATCCAGTAGCCACAGAAAGCCCAGCTTTCACATCTTCCGTGGCGCAATTGGCTAGCGCGTTCGACTGTTAGATTTGCATCCGCAGATCGGCTATCGAGAGGTTGACAGTTCAAGCCTGTCCGGGAGAGCTCCACTTTTTGTTCATGTCAGTCGATCACAAACAGAATATTGATATGATGAATTGTTATTTTGTTCGTCACCATACTGGAGCCAAACAGTCGAACGCACTAGCCAATTGCGCCACGGAAGATGTGAAAGCTGGGCTTTTTTGGGGTAGTCTGTGGTGGACATCCGCCACAGAAATATTCAAGTATCTATATCCCTAGGTCGACCGCGATCTACAAGGTCAAGCTCTATGTGGTAAGGTACGTTGGATCCTGTAAAAATTGCATTATGTCCACCATGGTAGTTTGTTGTTGTAGAGGCTTGCCTATAGCTAAGTCATACCTACTACTTAGAAAGACTTATGCATGCACTGTTTCTGGTTGCTACAGCCTGACTGATACAAGGGTGACCCTGGTCATGGTATTCTTTACCTCGGGCTCTCCAACAGCAGCACCAGGTAGAGTCTGATGTTTTGGATGGATCGCAGTCAAAGAGGACTACAATACTCAGTCAGTGTGTTTTGATGCCTGTCCTATCCTCTCGGTTGCTATCGCTCAAGTCTTGTCAGTCGCAAAACTGGGATTTGGTTTCTCCCGTTCCAATAGATACAACAGCTCTGCCTCTACCTATTCTTGCTTTCTAGATGGACATATGGCGTCCGCGTATCGTCTGATATGTTATCAAAAGACAACATTCTGCAAAGCCTGTTGTGTCAGTGGCCAAAACAATGCACTCAGTATAGAAACCAGCTTGCATGACATGCTCCAAAAGAATGCATCTGCAAAATAGTAAAACAATGTTCATGCTGGGGATCGAACCCAGGATCTTCTCTGTGTGAGAGAGATGTCATACCACTAGACCACACAAACAATTCTACTGGGCGGAGCTTTCCGAGGGGTTATATTCAACTTATTTTTTGCCAGATCTGATTCTTGTTCAAGGAGACCTTCCCTGGGCCTACAGAGGTTTATGTTATTATACAACTTAATCGTTGGTTCTTTATCGTTCAGACCTCTGGAGTTGTCTCGACGTGAGTGTTGCGTGCATTCCGGGATAATCGTGCATCTTCCGAAGAGCCTCAGGTATCATGGGGTAAACTGGACGACTTACAGAACCCCTACCCACCGTACGACTCTGGATCCATTCATGCTAAACATCACAGGGTCTGTCGGCGAATCAAGAGACTGCGGAAGAAAAAGGGTCGCATTGACAACAAATGTCGAGGAGTGGTCAGACCTTTTTAGGTCAGGCAGAAAACAGATCCGATGCAACCGGGTCCGAAACTCGGTAGGTGAATCGACCACGGACTCGACGGTTGTTATTGCAAAACGGTATTTGCTGTTGTTCTACAAATAGTTTGCAGGTGAGCCTGACTATATTCGATGCAATTGCAAGAAGGGAGCTCGAAAGGAGAAATGGCAGAGACGGCGGATAGATCATGGGCAAGCCGAATCAGGGAGTCGTTGATGCAAAAGCGGATCCTCGATAACAATAAAGCAGAATGAAGGGCACGCACACAACGGCCGGTTTTGAGAAGACAGAAATGCCGAATAACTTGGAAGTGGGAGGTACACTGCGTATGTACAGTTTCAACGCATCAGCTAGCCTCATGTTTGTCAAGTTCGAGGATGCCTTGCTGGTTGCGTGGCCACCCGAGTCGTCTCGATAGCTGAGATCAGGTTTCTTGATGCAAGTTTTCTCGTTGCTCACCTAAATTTTCGATAGTTAGCTTGTTAGCCAGAGCTTGGCGTAGCTCCGCTCCGCTAAGGTTGATCGGGCTCTGCGGGCATGCAGCCACTTCGCTCTTCTTCCGGGCCTTATTCTCAGCACAGACCATGTAGATGATGCATGTGAAAGGAAAAGCTTGAGATCTGGATAAGAGACACCTGCAGGAACCGGGACGATTGTGGATTCGGAAAGCAACTACAAGAAGGACATCGATCGAAGGGTGAGCGGATGTCAATAATCGGATCAAGATGTTCCATGTGCAGCGGACCGCAGCGGTTAGCACAATAGATAGTTGGAGACTCATCGTCGGTGCACATGCCGGAAGCACCGGACAGCACGGTCGCCGATGCTGTATGACTATGCGGTCATTCGATCGCATTTCTAATCCCTAACTATATCTCTGTTCTTCCTTTTCACACTTGCCATTCCCCTCGGACCTTCGTTTGATCCACGTCAAATACTTGTACTCGCCTCGCCCACTCACGCGCGCCTGGAGTCGCTGCTTCTGTGCTGTGGGTAACCAGACAGATCTTTTCGAGCTGGTCTCTTACATCACCTGCAAATCCCTGTCTCGACCGCTCCCTGCTCAGCAAACATCAACCATCATCCTCCCAAACATTACACCACAACTACTCCCACAATGGGCGCAACACGCGATACTGCAAGGTGAGCAGGCTGCGTTTCTCTCGCTGTTCAGAGCTGGTACTAACAATATTCGCTAGGACGCTTAGCATGGTCGTATCCTCACTCATCCTGGTCTACCATGCCGCAACAGCATACCTATGCACCTTTCTCACCAGCGACCCGCTGTATGTGTCCTTCAGCGTGACTGCATATGCCTGGTATGGCTGCGTCTTGGCTTTGTTAGGAATCTACGGATCGTTTAAGGTATCTATACGAACAGTACTGCAGCCCTGGACTGATCACATCTAACTCGACACAGAAATCACCCACACACCTGACAATCTTCTCCAACCACTTGCTCATAGATACGGTCCTCTCTCTCGTTCCAAAAATCGGCCTGGTCTATCTTTTCCACGACGTGACTTCCGATCTCTGCTTCACCAGTAAACTCAACACGTCATTCTGGTTCCCTTCCACCACCACGGACCTGCACGGTCCCGGGCGTGTCATTCAGACTTCATCTCCTGAACAAACCCTTGGTGCGAGTATCAAGGCTCGTCGCCATTGCGAGACAGACGTTCTCATAGCTCAAATTGCCTTCGGCGCTGTCCTCGTCTTTTGGACAATCGCTCAATGGGGTATGGGGTTGAGCGTGCGCCGATACGCTCTCAAACTAGAATTGAACAATTATCAAACGGCCCAGTGCGTGGACGAAGAGAAGGCTTTTTACAAGGAGGAAAGTCTTGCCGATGAGTATGAGGATGCTGTAAAGAGTGTCCAGCAATGGGCACGAGGAGAGAAAGACAGCACCGCTTTCATCGAGGTTGCTGAAAAGCCCTCCTGATTTCGACTTTTTTCTTTCCATCTTCGGAGTTCTCTGCCCAAACATTTCCCTTGGACACGATAGAAGCATTACGTTTTCTTTCATTTTCACGCATAACGTCAGCGATATACACCTATTATTCAACCTCTCATGAACCCTTCTTATCTCAGCTCAAAGCAGTCTTCCGGGCACTTGTCGACTGATCGCATCGCAGAAGCAAGAGTCGTGAGATTTTCTTTTTCCTTGATTGCGACCTTTATCTTGTCATCGCTAAGTGTCAGATTCGGTAGCTTTTGTGTTATGACACCAAACCACCCTCTTCCAACATGTTTGACAAGGAGTCTCACAATCACATCTACCCCAAACCAGAACGCCGCCGCAATGCATACATGCTTCCTCCATCGTCCAACCTTGCTCGGCATCTTGATCCTGTCCAGAGATTGGGCTTGGAACAGTCCGCTCGAATCTTCCACGATGCCATCTGCACACTCTGTTCTCCATCATGTCACCTCCAACCTGAGCACCACTGCCTTGTGCAGTTCGCTGATCCGGTACCCATTTGAACAGATTAACAGGATACCAGCTTCGACATATCACACAACACCTTCGTGTCTCTGTCCTCTCTTCCACAGCAGTGAGAATGGCTTCTCTCTCGCAACTTGTTAACTCACTGCATGCTCTTTTCTTGGGAGCTGGGATTGACGTGAACAAATCTCGGCTGCTGAGACGAAGAGAGATGAGCGAGTCGTATGGAAGGTGGACAGGTAAGTGCAAGGCCAATATATCGACGGGTAGCTGCAATAGTGGAAAGGCAGCATGCTGTGTTGGTTGCTTGCGAGGTTCTGGCCGAGATTTCGACTGGATCGTGGTGTCATGATCATGTTGATGGTTGGCTCGAGGGGTACTGGTTGTTGGAGGTAGAGATGTCGTAGCAACGATGGAGTGGGAGATTGTGAGAAGCTCCGAAGGCAACCACATTGCTGCCGGTCTGACTTTGTACCAGAGTTGTCTCTGGTTACAATGCCCCTTTGTCTTGTTCGCAGATACTCTACTTGATTATCCTCTTGTGGTTCTCGGACAAGACTTTACGTCTGTTGTATCTTCGGCTGGGCAATTCTTCCGGGTTACTGTCGTCGCAAATCCACACACTCGCTGCAGCCAAAGCAGTTGCTATAGCCAATACAGAGACCAGAGTGAACATCTTGTCCAAGGCAGGGACACTTTATATAGCTTGGAAGCCGTTACGCTTATGACGGATGGTTGCTGATTTATGATGAAACAGGATCAAGCTTGTATCCTTGGTGAAACTTGGTCCTCCCCTAGAGACGATCAGTCTCTGGCGACTGCACTTGCGGTTTGTCTTGCTCAAGATGCCGGGTCCAGTACAAGGACGGATACACCAGGTGCCTTGTGGGGTTGGCTGCTGCAACAAATCGAATGTGTCGAATAAACAAGCAAAGCGCTTCGAAAATCGAAAAGGCACGAATCGCGATGCTTTGTTCTTTCCAAAATTCGTTTGAAGCATTGACTCTTATATCACTTCATGTTATTGCCTTCATGACCGCGCGCTGCTCAGCTGCTTGGTGCACCTGTAGTCCACAGCCACGCAACCTCCGGCGCGTGACCAAACAAACGCTACCATTCTAGCAATTTCATTCGATTTTAGTAACAGTCTCAGCCCAAGTCGTTGTCAAGGTAAGATGACTGAGGTCATTACTCCTATTGATTGTATGCATGAAGCGTTTGATTAATTTACGTTCCTTGTTGTACCGCCCGCAAGCACCACGCCCCATGTTTCGAATCCATGCAGGGGAAGGTTGTTTCTTGAAACGTGACACTCGTTCTTCTTGGACAGCTATCATCAAACATTTGCACTCCCCGAGCCCAGGCCAACCATAGCTGTTGTACACGTCGCACCTGAGCTGTCCACGTTCCACATACAATCAAGATGGCTGACATGAATTCAAGCCAGACCTGCTTCCAGATTTGGATGCGTCTAAGTAATACGAAGCGCGTGACTGCAGCTTGCTCTTCTAGCTCCAATCCTTTGTGTATGGCGTCAAATAAATGCAGTCACAGTCTTGTAAAACTTGTGTCATGATAATTTTTGGTCGTCTGTAACGTGATCTTAGGCTTGTCTCAGAATGTTCTGGACCTCTTGAGATCGATGCTTGGAATGAATACCGAATGGAGTGGAGTTAGTTGATCTCTCGCCTTCTCGTCTTGCGAATGATGAAATCACATTCACCGTTGCCAGCGTACGGTGTTGCTATTATGATGTCTCTTTTTAACTCTGTCAAGTCCAACGGAACGAGAATGTATCACGGAATTGATTAGCTGGAGCCATGTCAGTACTCAGAAATTGTAAGCACTGCCATATTTACTTACCGTAGTCAGATACCTGACCGCAACCGCTTTGCTCCCTCTTCAACTCAGCATCGCCCAACCATGACTGTATCTTCTCCATTCGGTTGTGGCTCGAAGGATGGGTGGAAATGAATTCTGGGGGTGCGTCATGCTCCGCTGCATGCATGCGCGACCATAGTCCAACAGCGGCTGATGGATCGTAGCAAGCTTGTGCCATCATCATCAATCCGATATAATCAGCCTCGGACTACAACAATGGGTCAATCTCGAAATTTTCATGGAAGTCGATCGGATCAACACTTACCTCCTGTTTCCTGCTTCCAGGCCTCAAGAAAGCCAGATCCACAACCATTCTCGTAAAAACATTGCCAACGTCCCCGAGACCTAAAAGCAACGAAGCAACGATTGCGACGGGTAGAAACACGGCATAAGAGCTCATCCGCTCGGCAGAGTGATGAGCTACGTTATGCGCGATCTCATGACCAAGGACAGCAGCCCTGAAGAGAAATCGTTAGTATGACCCACGAAACGGTGTAGCGTTCAAAGTATGGTATACGCACAAACCTGCTTCACCTTGGCAAACGTCCAAGATGCCCGAGAAAACGAACACCTTGCCGCCTGGAATCACAAAGGCATTTTTTTGTTCATCCTTGATAACGTGCACTTCCCAATTGTTGGTCTCTGCAGGTAGTCCAGAATGAGGGATGAGACGGTTCAAGACGCGTTGGACGAGTTTGTGTTGAGGGTGCGACGGAGGCAGAATACGACCTTGGTATTCTTGGATGACTTGTTGGTACAGCTCCTGGCCAGACTGCTGCTCTGTGCTTGCAGAGACGATGTTGAAGCGTCTACGACCAGAAACCTGTGCAGTAGCTTATTAATATCAAGACCAGGTGTCCATTGCATCTGATGATCTGAACTTACGGGCACGACTTCCAAGTTGTAGATATAGAAACCACCACATGCACCAGCCAGACCGCCAACTTCGTAGTAGAATGTTGGTCTCGCTGCCCATCGCCTCATAAGCCCTCCTGCTTGCTGGAATCTTGAGTACTGATAGCCGCCTCCTCGACCAAAACCATTGGCGTACGTTCTAGAATGCTGTTTCTGCCAAACATTGCCGCCTTTGTTTTGAAGTTGGTGAAAGATTGTTTGTCGAGGCGTAGCACGAAGAGCAGCATTCGTACTGAAGAAGGTCCTTACTGTCGCCATGATCGAGCTGTCTTGAGCGACGCCGCTCGTGATGATCGGCTGAGGGATGTGATGGAATTAAGTGCGGAAGTGCAGTATTAGTATTGTGTGGTTCGCTGTAATGTCTTTCTCATGTGATGTTTGCTTGACGTGGTATGCGATGACGACGTCGCCAGTCACGTTTTCGGGCAGTTGCATAATCCCGCGAATCCAACCTAAAAATTTTATACAAACAACCAACGCAGAGTCCATCATCGTTTATGGATGGATCCAGTGGCAAGTTGATTTGATAATGTTAATTAGAAATCACACAATTCTAGCGTCTTTCTTGAACTGAGCGACAGATCGGTTTGTGCCCGAGGCTTTCGTGTCTATCTTTCAAGAGTCGGAATCTCCACCGCTTCGTTGAACCATTCTCTAATCTCGTTACCTTCACCAAGTACAAGGAGCTGTTTGACCCCGCAAAACCCACCCGGAAGTGCGACTCTTGTAACATTCCGATAACCCCCAGACATATTGCCAGACACATCCCAAGCTGCATCATCAAACCCCCAAACCATCTCTTCATACTGTTCTCCCACCTCTTGTGTTCTTCTAGAATTCATGGCCGGCAGACCGAGCCTTGCGTTTAGTAACTTCTGAAGTGGAGCAAACAAACGTTCGAACCGACGGCTGATGTGAAGGTAGGCAAACATTCTGCTGCTATATGCGACTCTGATGTACGGATTCAGATAGATATCAGCTGATGACGAGCCAGAGCGCTGAACGGCCGCTTCAAGATCCGCGTGAATCAAACAGCATTCGGAAGCGTCCCAGTATGTGTCAGGGTTGGCTCTAAATCGAATCGGGATTGTTGTATTGGGAGTGAAATTCCTCAATAAGGACGTGGTCGTTGTGTGGTCGTAGATGTCCTTGGATGTTTTGCGGGAAGACGTTATGTTGTGGTCCAGTGTCAAGTCGGCCACACCTGAATCAGCGTGTATGTCATCTGTCTGGAACCAACTCGCAGTGTTGAAGACAGTCATGCCACCCCAGCAGCTTCGCACCCTCACGGCGTCTTTTTGATCAAGCACATCCCTCCGGCTGTTTGAGTCGTCTGCACCGCTGAACCACGGATAGATGGGCACACCAATACGATTTCCTTGATCGTCTCTCGTTGCAAACGTATCGTAGTATTTGAAAGGGTTGATGAAATCGGCAGCACAGGCAGCATGGTACTTGGCCTTGCCGTTTTCATCGATGTTAGTAGAGAAGATAAGGTTTGCAGCATCGATGGGGTCGAAGACAACATCGTTGACATAAAGCAGCTTGTCGAAGTGCACTGAATATGCGGCTGACTTTGGGTCTTCCAAAGGTGCTAAGGCGCGGTTGCGGACGTGGGCTAGGAACTCTATGCGCTTGAGTCTCTTTTCGCCGGTCGGAAGTTCCACGTGTGGCAAGGCCGCGCGATCAACATGCCCTGCAACTATTGAAGAATTGCCTGTATACTAGTGAGCCATGTTCTATGCATACCTCGTGTCGACCCACATTTTAGTTGCTTTGAGAACTGCTCCAAGGAAGCTCTTGCCAAGTCGTCCGGGTCGTCTTCAAAGACACTGAGAAACACGTTTTCAGGCCCCAAAAGATCTACAAGATCGAGTAGATTTTGCGCCCATGGTCCGGATGTAAGTTCGCCTTGCTTGTCATAGATACTGCTTGCGATGAATACCTTCTCTTCGTCAATGTTGATACGTCCAGGTTCTGTTGATCTCAAGGCGTTTGATCGCAAAACATTGTAATGATGCGGAGGATGCGAGTAGGAGGGATAGATAACAGCAACAAGAACTATGAAAAGGACAACCAGAGAAGGCATAGCGACAAGGACTATCCAAATCAAATGCCGTATTCGTAGACGGCCGAGAAAGTGGGATGTTGTGTAGATTGCAAAGCGGCCGTAATCATCCGTGTCATCGATGTTGCTCAAGAGATTGTATCGAGTAGGACTGGCAGCTCGCCAGGATATGATAGCTGACAGAGCAATTGCTGTGACGCGCCTGTACCATGGCTGAGCAATAGGGGGGGATCGATCATGGGTGATTTCTTGTGGTGAGCGGGATGGCAGAGGAGTTAACTCATATCCATAAGACATTCTGACTGACGTTGTCGTCTGTCAGTACTGCAACTCATCTGCGCACCCGTTGTGAAGTGAAGCAGCTCATGTTGCAATGCGCAGCTGACCTACGTGTACGCATGCGTGCGGCTGTGCAAAATCCGTGCTTGGCTAGCGACGCACGTGGCAAACCCTTATACCCCGGATGTCTTCAGGCGGGGGTCTCGATGTTTCCCCTGGAATGGTCAGTGCGCCAGGGTCCAAGGGTCCAAGAACTGATCAAGCATTGTCACTCAATAACACTGACTGCCCATCAGAATAGCACTATGGGCAATTCGGTCAGGAACGCATCTCTCAATTACAGCACACGAATCTTCGTCAAGGATCCGGGCGCTAGAGGAAGAACAAAATACCCAGAAAAACCATAAGGAAGCATAGGTAATTCCTGGAGGTTTAAACTGGCTCCGCAGTCCGACGTCATGCAAGTGGGGACTTTCAGTTCTCTGCAGAGAAGGGGCTAATCATTTGGCAAGCATTTTGACATTGTACACATTGGACAGGACTTACCTGGAACTAGCATGCTTTCCTTACAATTGGAAGCATGACCTATGCACGATCTCTTTCTCTGATACCACAAACGCCGCTATCGTGGATGACTTCGATGCCGGCGAGAAAGATGTTGTTTGCACATCATGCGACTCTGCCCAACATTTGGACTTCCTGACTCGCAATGATGAGCTGGGGCCAGCAATCTTCTGAAGCTAGTCCTGAATTTCTTTCTGCCACGCCCGATTCTCAACTATAGCGAAAATAGCTCTGAAGCTCTTGCCGTCCACAGAGTCCGAGCCAGCCGTGCACTCTCGCATGTCAAGTCATCTGCCAAACATGCCCAGCTTTAGAGACCAGGCCCATCAACCTGGTCTAGGTGCGACAGATATCGTTGTTGAAGTCGACAATAGACAAGGCCTCCCAGGTCTAGATAGGTATCGCCTAGTTGTGAATGGGTCTAATGCTCATCAACCTGGTCTAGGTGCGGCAGATGTTGCGAGCAGATGCCCATGTAAGCGCAATCTGTTGCATGGCCAGGTACTGCTCTTGCTCAGCATTGCCGAGGAAGCTATCGCAAGCAGCTCCAGGAAAAGTCCGTGTAGCATTTAGTCGGCGGGACAGAGGTCGCAGGGTATGGAGCAAAGTTGTATCGAATCACATGCCACCCTGTATGGCGAAGGACGACAGAATCAGGACGAGGGAATTGATGGCGCCCCAGGAGAAAGGGATCCAGGTAGACATGCGAAAATAGCCAGCAGAATAGACACCGCTCAACAGACCGCCGACAACATTGCCAGCAATTATGGCTTCGACAGCGCCAATGAAGCCGAAGACGATTGGGACAAGCCATATAAGCTTCCAGTTCCGCCATTGGATAGCCATGGCAAAAGCGGCAGCAATCAGATGGATGCCGACAACATCGATGATGGTCCAGAGGAGGGTAAAGCGCCACATGTCGTGCGAGTGATAGAGGTACAGGGTCTGGGTTCCGCCGACAGGAAAAGGCCAGTACAAGGAGGGAAAGGGTGGGGTGGTGTATGAGAGGGGCGGCGTGTCGACGACAGTACGGAGGAAAGAATCGCTGCAGGCGAGAGTCAGAAAGGCGACGAGAAGTGAGCGGTCAATGACGAGGCAGCGTTTACCGGATGCTAGGACAAGTTAGAGAGGTCGACTAAGGCGGGTGCATTGCAGCGAGAGAAGAGGGCACTGACCCCATGGCTGCGGTAGATGAACGTCGCCGTGCTGTACCCTGGCAGGTTCAGGGTGAAGCCTGTCGGTATGCAGGCATTCGAGTGCTCGGGCAAAGTGGAGACAAGTTGCGAGTAGATGGATGGTGACTGCCCAGCTGGCAGTGGCTTCGCATCCGTCGGCCAAGTCTCGCGAGTCGCGTCCAAGGGGTCCACCTTGGATGGACCTCGGCTCGTCGCTTGGCTGCTGTTGTCAACTACCTAACCATAGCCATCATTCAGCCAACTACTCAGTCATCAACCATTGTTATCACCATACATTGGGCATTTGGTCCAACACAGAATCATGTCGACCGACAGATTGTTAGCCACTCTGCTCAGATATCTGCAATCAGCCCCACATCAACAAGACACTCGCCGGTACTGCACTATCCGCACACGCCTACCACTGCTACCCCTGCAACTAACCATGATCAAGATTACTTGGGACAGCAGCGTCTCTGTTGACTTCGCTGAACAATCCTCTGAACGTTACCTTGCTCACCAGTCAACTATTGTCTGCACCAGCCTTGTGGCCGAACCCAAATGCTTTGACGTCTTCGTTGACCTTCATGAGTCTGTTCCATTCGGCTGCTATCAAATGCCATGAGCGTGAGACCACAGATCTAGAAAGCCAACAACCCCACATGCCGATACGCCCACATGTCGAATCTCACCTTCCATTACACGACTGGATTCAAGCAGTGCTCAAGGGTGCCGACCAACACTCCCCTCCCGACCACCATCTGCTTGCTATCGCTGGTGTGATTCTTGGCCTGGCCACTCGCGACCATGATTTCATGTCGACCAACATCGCCTTTACTCTACGCTCCGCTTTTGTCAAGGCCGTCAATCTGGCTCTATCAGAAACTCCTGCTGGTCATGACTTTGCCCACGGAAACATCTGTTTGGCTCTAAACCATGCTTTCACTCACCTGTCTGACATAGACCGCTCTGCGCTCGACTATGACCGTCTTCTGCCTGTGCTCATGACTTCTACCTTCCACTCGCCACATGGATTGCGCTCAGGCTATTTCCTGGGCGCAGCAGACGCTGACCTTCACCAAGTCTCAAATCAGCAATTCAACTGGCCTTCTGAATCGCCGTCATATCAACAGATCGAGTCTATCCTCAAGAGTCCGCTGATTTCGTCTCTTGGTCCCTTGTCAAGGCTGATAGCTCATACTATTGATCATGTAAACGATCCCTGGCTTGTGCAATCTGCTGTCGAAGACTTGTCAGATTTCTCCAAACGGCTGGGTACACAATGGAGGCAGAACAAGCTGTCAGAGATTGATGCTTCGGAAGAGACCATCTTCCTCCATGAAGAAGCTCGGAAAAACACTGTTCCGACCTTATGGAAGCTCCTCCGCTCGACTTTGTTCGCCATTGTCATCATCCTTCGCAGCGCAAGCGGTCGCGTGGTGGGCAATGCGGCTTTGGCGGCTCATAGCAGTAAGATATATGCATCCACATGTGCTTGCTCAACGCTGATTTCTTAGATGCACCTCATACAGCACAAGCTACCCTTCACTCCCTCCGCAGTCTCTCCTTCGTCTTTAGTCGTATGGGAAACGTGTCGTTCTCACAGTATACTTTTACCTACCTCACCTCCATCGACATTCTCGCCAGCTACCCAAATCAATCGGCTACTTTCCTCGATTCTATAGCTCCCTCTGAGCTCGGACATATTCCTTCTCACCCACTCGAACGTAATCTAGACCTCTTCTTTCTCAATACGGCCGAACACTTTGCTCCTGTTCTATCCTCACGTCAGAACGAGGACCTTCTGCTCGCTGCGGCATCACCCTACCTCATCACAGCTGGGAATCCCAATCTCCTTCCTATATTCGAAGCCGCGCACAGTGTCACTTTGTCAGTCTTCTCTGCGCCTCAAAACGTCGATCTCACCGCAAAACACCTTCCTTTCTACGTCGACGCCTTGTTCCGGGTGTTCCCCCATAATCTCTCCGCCCGCCAGTTTAGACTGGCCTTCAAAAATCTGATCAGGGTTGTGTCCCCGCCCAGTCGCATCGCTATTACACAGCCCATGCTTGCTGCTACACTCCTCGATCTTGTACATGAACGTGCGATACATGCCCCTGACACTCCTTTACCACCGAGCTACGTTCCTTCGTCAACAGGTTCTTCAGGACTTGAAAGCATTCCGCAGTCCACTATACCTGATCTATCCGAAAAAGCAGTATTAATACTTACCCTTATCGACGCGTTCCCATGTCTCTCCTTGGCTCTGCTAGAAGAGTGGTTACCATTGACAGCGATAGCCACCCAAACGGTCACTGACTCAGCCATGCGTGAATACTGCAAGAAGCATTTCTGGGAGGTTCTCGTTGGTGGTGAGATGGATCCGGAGCGTAGTCAAATATGTGTACGTTGGTGGACTTCGAGAGGAGGGCGAGAGTCGCTAATTTATGGTGACGACATGCCTGGTGAGGAGTATGTTATGAGTGGAGGATTGGGAGAAGAAGAGAAAGTTATGGCCAAACTATAAAAGTTTCGAGGATGACAATGAGATCATGATGCTCTAAGAACAGCATTTGTTCGAATACAGCATGAACTATCTACTTCCCCTCCATTTCTACACCGTGCTGCGTTGTAGCAAAACCATCCTCTCTTCCATTCGTCTCTCACGTTTTGTCTTCCTCCCCGCCAGTTTGTTACAACTCCTCTCTTGACTGACAAAACACCTGCCGCCTTGCGAGTATTCTGGGCAGATCAGACGACGTCGCCATTTGTAGTGTGTCTGCTAACTGCCCTCTCCATCCTGATAGCTGCATCCTCCTCTTCAGCGTGGTCTTGCCTCTCGTCTGGCAGCAAGACCGCACGATCAATAGCAATGGGCAGACCTCTGTGCCTTCCTCTCAGCATAACAGCACAGAGAATCAATTTACTCAGTTTATGCCACGAGCCACAGAACGAGTACGCATTGTCGGGTACACCAACGCTTATGCCCACTATTTTTACTAATCAGCAAAGTTCACGAGACAGAGCACGAAAGAATGATAACCAACCTGTGCCATAGCCAGAGACGACCTCGAAGATGACGTTGAAGACGGAGAAGGTGTCAGGATCACGCTCAAATTGCCCACCTTCGATGATCATGATGAGAAAAACAGCGAACACAATCCACCAAGCATCATGAGCAAGTTGCGCCCTCAGTTGCTGCTGGATAAAGTAGCTCTTGCCCTCGCTCAGTCCACCAAATCCGGTCGCGAGTTGTTCCTTGACCCCGCGGAATTTGCTGTAGATGCTGTTGGGATCCTTAGAGGCCTCTGATAAGGTGTCTGGGTCATTCTCGTCATACACGCCCAGACTTCGCTCTTCGTAAACGTTGCTGTTACGCATTGTTATGACAACAGGATAGACGGAGATGTACATCATGATGACATACAAAACCTGGAGTGAGATGCGGAGGGTAGGAATAGAGACGACGTAAAAGCCTCCAGAACGAACAGCAAAGGCCTGGAAGAGGCCATCGACAACGCGAATGTGAATGGGGAGGGCACTGTTGAGTACGCGATTGCCAATGTTCAGAATCTCGAAAGCAGCCCAATCCACACCGTTGAGCACAAAAACGGAAAAAGCTAGCCACCAGGTATGCTCTGAGGGGAAGAGATTGGTGTAGCAGCGGCGGGGATGGTCGAGGAGGAAACGCAGAGTGTTTCGATGGTCATCAAACCTGGCGCTCTTCGGCAAGCATTTGTAGATTGTCCACACGATCAACCGGAGGAAAATTGGGTAGCATGTATTTCCGGCGAGGATCAACAGACCCATAGTTAGCAGAAGGTAGTACGACGTCTGAAAGGCTATCATGTTGGCATCAAGCAAGCTCATACCAGAGTTGTTGAATGCAGATACAGCGTTGAAAGCGCCAACCCACCACGGGTTGAGTCCGTTAGCTCGAGCTGTTCCTGGACGGTTGTGTGCTACCCAAGCAGCACAGCCTAGAGCTCCAAGTAGCTGCCAAAGGACGAGGTACAACGGGACAATCCAAGAGAGCCACAACAGCGCTTTGTATTCGACACCACCAAGCTGCTGTCTTTCGGCCTCGGTGAGATTGTGAAATGTTGAATTTCGAGAGATGTAACCAGCAGACGGGAAATAGTCAGCGGTAGATCGGTTGCCCACAGGTGCTTCCTCAGTAACGGATGCGCGTGACACAGATGTGACCCGGTGAAGACTTGCTTCAGATCGCGCACCAACACCGGAAACTGAGAACACACGCTGTCTTGGTTTAGTAGGCGACTGGTCTTCGTATTGCTTCTGTGAGCGGAAGACAGTCTCAGGACTAAAGGTGATACGATCGGGTAAGGTGGCATCGTTCAAGCCATCTTTATCAGCACGTGGATCATCAGCGGCTCCGTCGGTACCTTCACTCTTACTCAGACGAAGAGAAGTCTCGCCGATGGACGTACGACCCCTTGTTATAGGAGTTTGAGCCCGGTCCACATCTGCTGAGCGAGGTCGCCTGTCCAGACCCAGGTTCGGATTTTGGTTCTCTCGAGATCTGCTCATGGAGAGTCTGGACATTGAAAAGGTGGAACCTCGCAGTGAAAGACGTCGCTGTTTTCGAGCTCTGTTTTCAATGACGCTTATGAATTTTCGTTCGAATGCTCTCCTTCTAACTTGAAGGACAAAGTTGGACACAAAGATGGCAGAACCAATGAAGATAAGAACGAAGAGCATGAACTGTTGCCATGTGTTGAGTTCGCTAAGGTTGACAGTGTTCAGACCGCTATAGCAGAAATTAGCGATAAGGACTGTGGTAGGACAAAGTACCGGATGAAAGGATGATGTCGACTTACGCTTCGGTCATAGCACTGACGCAGAGGAACAAGGAATCGGTGAAACTGACATGGGTAGTGGTAGAGGAAGCCCAGAAGATGACAGCAGCCAGTAGGCCGGTAAGTATAAAGTATGCATAATGCAAGGTAATGAAATTGACTGGAGGCAAAGCGCGACGAATGGCTCTCAGAGGGCGAGCGAAGCGCAACTTAAGACGTCGACGCAGCATCTTAATACGATGAATGAATGAGAATTTGAACAAAGAATATCGAGTATCTACTTTTCTGGGCGACGCCTTAGTAGCTTTGGGGCGGATCTGGCTGGTTGTCGTATCTTTAGACAGGGGTACAATTAGCATATTCCTTGTGTGCGAATGGTACCAACAGCGATCGAAAAGCCATCTGATGGCTGTAGGACCATCTGATGGTGATTGAGCTATACTATGTGGAGCGTTGTCTTACGTACGCCATGGAGATGCTCCCTATTCATGCAAGAGCGGTGACAGGGATGTGCAAACAAATGCACGGCGGGACGGAAGGAGACGGTGTTCCGCAAAAAGAACCGTGTAGCAAGTGTGCTGAGAGAAGAATTGTAATGGACGGCCGAGGTGAAGACAAGCGTGAGGGAAAGAAAGACATTCTTCAAGCGGCGACACAGGCTTTCGACTCCAGCCACAGTTCGAGTTTAATTGTACAAATCAAGTCTCTTCTAGACTTGAGATAGGAAAGGCCAAACCCCCGATAATTCTAGAATACAACAAGCCACCATGAGTATGTCTATCAGCCGAGGTGTCGCTGGACACGTCGCCAAGATGGAAAGTATTGTGTGTCCTTGGTGAAGTTTTGTATGTGAAAAGCCTGGTTCGGTCGGTCCATCTTCACAGCCACAGTGTGGCGCGAGCAGCATAGCCCCCCAGAAGCGATGACATATGCGAAGCGACCTGCAAGCCATGAACAACAGAACAGGGAAAGGACCATGTTTAAATCACCTTGGCCTGCCCCGCCATGTCTGGCCTCCGACTCTCTTTAGATCTCATAGTTTGATAACTCACAATCAACAAGACAGGCCAAAATGGCAGGACACCACGACCCCAAGCTGCTGTACACGATCGCCAATGTCAAGGCATACCACATCCAGGGTGGGGAAGAGCAGGACTTGACCCCGAGCGGCCCTCAAACCCTGTCTCTGTTGATGGTGCCCACCTCATCGCCCTTCTCAGACCTGTCGTCGACTATCCCCCAGAATGAGATACCCGAAAACGACTTCTACCTACACCTCAACCTGCCCCCGGAGCTAGACTTGCCCATGCCAGCCACCACCCAAGTCTACCATCAGCCTCCGCATTCGTACCTGATCCCTCGCTGGGACCTGGGTGCCGACAGTGGTATCTTCACTCGCATCACCTTTGACAAGAACATCTCACCAGAGGATCACGATACCTTCGAGACCATTCTGGCACAATGCACTGCCTTCCTTGAGCGTGCTGCCCCACCCAAGCCCTCTCGTCCCCTGGAACAATACGACCCGAGAGACTATGCTCCCGGTGGCAGGTACCACGATGCCAAGGGCTCTGGACACGGCCAGGTTGTCCTTGTCGACGAAGACAACGGCAGCGTCATTGGCGAATTGGCTGGTGATGCACACATTGTCGAAGACTCGACCCTTAACCAGGGAACCAAGAGTAGGTGCCCTTGACCATAGCTCTTCAGATCTCTACTAACCACCCGTGCAGATCCAGTCGAAATCGAAATCTCTGCTGATGGAAAACGTATCAGCGTCAAGCCAATCAGCGAGGACTACCTACAAATGGCCCGTCATCCTGCTTACAAAGATAGTGGTATGGTCCAGCATGCTGCTACTGCCTCTCGCTTCATCGTCACCTCTAGCAGCCGTCTCGGTAACATCTTGACTGCTGGTGCCGAGAACTTCACCCAGAAGACCAAGCCTGCCGCTAAGCCCATGGAATTCAGCCCTGCTGCTCACGACCGTGCCCGCAAAATCAACGCCTTTACCAACAGTGCCGCTGGCTTGTCTGCAAAGACCGTCGGTCAGGCAACCAAGTACGCTCAGAACATTGGTGCTAGATTTGGTGGCAAGAATGAGGACCGCTACAAGAAGGGCTTTGACGCCAGTGGCAAGCCCCTGTCTCAAGACCAGTACAAGCCCGGTCTTCTCAACAGAAGCATGATCGCCTTCTCCACCATTGCTGACGGTATAGCCACCAGCGGTAAACACCTGCTCGAACAGAGTGGCTCTGCTGCAACAACCGTTGTTGGTCATCGCTATGGCGCAGAAGCCGGATCCATTACTTCTAGTCTCGCTGGTGGTGTCAAGAACGTCGGCCTTGTCTACATTGACGTAACGGGTGTCTCTCGCCGCGCAGTCCTCAAGTCAGTCGCCAAGGGAATGGTCGTAGGCAAAGTACGCAACGGCGGCCAAATCATCGTTGGTGGTGGAGACGGCGGTGTTGTCGAAGATGAAGACATGAGAAAAGCTGGTCTCAAAAGTGATGGACAGCCTGCCCAAGGCCCTGGCTATGGCAACGTTGGCAGCGTCGAAGGATACGGCATGCAGAGCGGCCCACCAGCATACGAATCCGGTGTGGGAGAGTCCCTTGCCGGCCAGCCCGCACCGCAACGCGATGTCAAGGGCAAATACCCATGAAGTCATGATTAATGTGTCTCTTATGTAATTTATATAGCATTTCGGTTATTGCTGTGATCGAACTACAGAGTATTTCTCCACACTCCTAGATCAGAATCTGTCTTTTCAACGCATGCAACCCTTGCCCTAGTACTGTTTCTTCGACTCGATATCTCACAATCATGTCTACACTCTAGCATGTACGACCAAGCGCATCACTCGCACACCTTGATAAGTCTTGGGCAACCTCTCGTCGCTCCACACGATGGCATCAACGTTCCCAACACGAAGCGAAGAAGACATGCTCAACAACACTGCAACATTCCCAACATTTAAACCACGTTTCTGGTTGCACATGACCCAGTCTAGCCCAATCGAGCTAGACATGAGAGACAGCTCTCGCAAGTCTCTCGTCAATTCAACAGTGCTAGCAATGAGTCTCGCAGATCTACCAGAATTGACCGGTCACGATATGGATCTCACAGATCACAAGAATATCATGACGCATGCGGTGCCGTGCATGCTGAAGTGTATAAGATATGGAGAGAGGTGTCAATGATTCTTTATCTAATTCGTACTTTTGGTATGTACATCTTTTTCAGTGGTCGAGAATGACGACAAAAAGAGCTTTCTACTTTCTACTGTCCATCTTGAGGTTCCCTTGACGAGATGTCCTGGTCCATGTTGATGAACCTGTTACCAGCAGGCTGCTTTGCAAAGTCTTTGTGGACGTACGTGCCAGACCGACCTCCTTCCTTGTACAAGACACGGGCACCAGAGATGACCATGTCCTTGTCCACAGCCTTGCACATGTCGTAGATAGTCAGACAAGCACCTGACACAGCAGTGAGAGCCTCCATTTCAACGCCCGTCTGCCCACGAGTGTGTACTCGGGCTTCCACTGCGGCTATGCCATATTTTACCGTATAGCTCCCTAGAAGATTCCTGATAGGCATGGCGTTCTGTCGTGACATTGTTCCAACATTCAATGTGATTTTTGTGATGGGAATGGGATGGCAGAGGGGAATAATGTCTGAGCATCTTTTGGCTGCCATGATGCCTGCAATGCGTGCGACTCCAAGGACATCGCCCTTCTTATTGAGATTCTCGGTGATGACTTTGCATGTTCGCTCTTTGCTGAAATGCACAAACCCAACGGCGACTGCAACTCGCTCGGTGGGATCTTTCCCACCGACATCGACCATGTGCGCTTCGCCAGTCGAGGTGAGGTGCGTTAGAGTGGTGGCCGCTGCTGAATCAGACGACTCTGCCTTCCTCAGCTTCGACGAAGTCAACGGGCTCTCTATAGAGTCGAGCAGATCTGTCTCGGACCCGCCAAGCCATGCTGGGGACGGTTCACTTCGCTTGACGTCTCCTCTGGCCAGAGATGTTGGCGGCAAAGCACTGGACTGTACTGATTGAAGTGACTTGGTCGATGCAGATGCAGTCGATGTAGTGACGTTGCGCTTATCCGATGGGGATGGCAGCTGGGCATCTTCTGAGCTGACTTTCCACGCCGGCAGAGGCTTAGGCTTGGGCTTAGGCTGCTTAGAATTCTTTGCCGCCTCAATATCCCTGGTAATAGCCCTGGTTGCTTTGGGATCTTTGAAAGCTTGCTTGAATCGAGTGGATGGGAGAGGTTGTTGGGAGGACTTAGAACCGTCGCGAGCAATGGGTTGTCGCAGTGGAAGAGGCGACGAGCTTTGCAACACGACCTTTACATCGTTCGTATCGACGAGTTGCTCTGCTGGTGAAGGTTCGGAATGTTGCGCCTTGATTGTGGGAACCGAAGACAACATTTCGTATGCTTTCCCGTCCTCCTCTTCTGCGGTTGCAGAGAGTTGATCAGGAGGGTCCTCGAACAGACCACCATCGAAAGGGTTGTTAGAAGAGTCGGTTTCCTGGGTCGATCTTTCAGGCCGCGTGTCGGCAATCGCATCTGTCTCGTGAGCTGGTGGTTGAGGTGGAGACCAGGATCTTCTGGGGTGGCCGAAAAGGGCTCTCATACTTGCAAACCCGGACTCGGGTCCGTCGGTCGGTGTCGGTGTCGGTGTCGGTAAGAGAGACGGGGTGACATTGGTGGGGAGATCCTCAGCAGTCTGTTCTTCCGAAGGTTGAGGCAGAGATGAGGAAGTAGATGAAGAGTACAAGCGAGCTCCGTGGTAGTTAGGGATGTTCGAGTGTAAGAGGTGTAAGGGAACAGCTTGTCCCAGGCGGCTAGAGCCCATAGGTCGGTGTTTGAAGTTATTAAGCCCTCCCCTCAGGGTACCGCCCTCAGCTACCACCAAATCAGTACTGGTTCCGGTATCGTATGGGTCCATTTGACAGTTCGGAAAGGCGATCGTGCAGACGATGGCGCTACGAAGGTCGACAGTATCAAAAGGGTTTGCGGAACCTACCCACCAATAAGTATCATGGGCCGGTTTTCCATGTTTTGTAACTCCTCCATGCCAGCATGTTTCTCCTTTTTGCGCTTGACTGCCTCTCCTATAAGATTCAGCAATGCAGTCTCGCGCTCGATCCAACTCGGCCTTGTGTCCGTTACAGATAGTCCTTGACGTCTGTTCATCTCTATCTCTCTAATAGCCTCAAATGCTTGCTCATCCATTGGATTGTTGTTGTTGTCCTTGCGCAGAAGATCTCTTAGCGAGACTTCAGTATTGCCATGAAGACAAACTTTGAGGTTGCCATCGCCCGTGATGCGTAAGCGGTTGCAGGTACCGCAGAAGTTGTGCGTCATGCTAGTGATGAAACCAATCTTTCCTACAAAGCCCGGAATCTCGTACGTCTTACTCGTGTCGTTGAGATGACCCTTGACACTACGAAGCGCGGGATATTTCTCACGGATCATGTCCAGCATCTCCTGGTAGGTCAACATCTTCCGCTCGCTCCATTTGTTCCCACCAAAAGGCATGTACTCAATGAAGCGTACTTCGATGTCCTTTTCCCGGCCCATCTCAACAAAGGGAATAATCTCGCGTTCGTTGATGCCACGCATGACGACGCAGTTGACCTTCAGCTTGACTCCAGCGCCCAACTTGTTCATTTCCAAGACACGATCGATGCTCTTCATAACGGCGTCATATCCTTTGCGACGAGTTAAGATCTGGAACTGGAAAGGATCGAGAGTGTCGAGGCTGATGTTGACACCAGTCAAACCGGCTTCGACCATTTTGTCCAGTTTTCGGTGCAGCGAAATGCCATTTGTAGTCAGGGCGAGCTCGCGCAAACCCTTTGATTTGAGACTTCCAATCTGTTGCATCAGGGGCAGAATGTCGGGACGCACAGTCGGCTCACCTCCAGTCAAGCGGATTTTGGTAACGCCTTGGGACACGAAGAGCTCGGAGAGGTAGACGATTTCGGGCGTGGTCAGCAGGTGGCTTGACGGCGAGAGCGGTACACCCTCTAGACGAACGAAGTCAGTGGTGTGAAGTCGACAAATGTGTAGATGAGACGCGGTACCTTCGGGCATGCAGTACAGGCAACGCAAATTGCATCGCTCAGTGACACTGATGCGCAAATAGTCATGTTGGCGGTTGAATTTGTCCGTCAGGAAGTCGGAGAAGGGCTTTGCTTGCTTGATGGCTTGCCGCCTGTTGGTCACTTCGATGTGTTGCGGTAGCGAGAGCGCCGGGCCATCGTGGTCGAGGGCGGCGGACGCCGAGGGCGATGGTGTAGCGGTCGCGGTCGCAATACAGCGCCTTTCTGGTCGCAGACGGCGGACCAAAGGCCCAAGACTGCGACTCGAGCGGAGGGCAGCTAAAGCCATGGTGAGGAGAAGGGCGTCACGTACAATGGCGCATCTTCTTATATATTGGTTGTCGGTTGCTTGCAAATGTGACTTGAGTTACGGAGTTAGTCCTGAAAACTTCCGCGTCCCGCCTCCGCCCGCCCAACGTCTCCTCCGCCCGCCCAACGTCTCCTCCGCCTCTTATCTTTGGCTGTCCTGCTTGCTCTTACGTGAAAGTGACATATTCTGACTCAGCTTTTGGCTTGATATACAGTATCTCTATATTGTATTGTCACTGGTGGCGTCACATTCCAAGAGCCGCTCTTTGCGCCTCGACAATCGCAAACACTTCCCTGCCATGCTCGCTACCATAAAGCTCGTTCTCCGCCAGCCTCCCCACGTACTCCCAGAAGTCTTTCTGTCCCTTTTTGCCTCGCAAACCCACGCTAAGGAGTCCCTCTTGCTTGTGGCAGTCCATGACTATCTGTCCGACCCTGTCCCATTCATGACTGCGCGCAAGACACTGTACTACAGCAGTCATGGCTAGCCAACCAGGCCGCTTGCCCTCCTTGCTCATGCGATTTAAGAAGGCCATTGTTCTGCCTACATCACCATGTCTTGCAAACCCTTCTACCATTCTGTCGTAGAAGATGACGTCCATTGTTTCTTCCTGCCTCGAACTCTGTATGTCGTTCCAAAGTGCATCCGCAGCAAGAAGCTCGGGCGGATTGGCGTCAAAGTAATGTGTCATGAGAATCGTGTATATGTGAGGTGTACATGCAACCTTGCGAGTAGTCATGTGCGCCAGTACGCTTCTGGCCGCCTTCAGGTTGTTATGGTCCTTGAGCATACGATCGATGATCAGAGCATATCCTTGAACATCGACCTTCATGCCACACCCTTCGAATGAAGCAATGAGGTCCATGATTTTGTCCTTTTGCTCGTCTTGCGTCATGCCGTCAAGCGTTGTCGACAGCATTGAGTCAACCAGGATAGTAAAGGTCGAGGAATTGGGTTGGATGTTGGCTGCTGCCATACGCTGCAATATGTTTGCCGCATCTGTCGCCTGTCCTCCACCAAGCGACATGGCAAGCAACGCATTGTAAGTTGCTACGTCTGGCTCAATATTGAAGCGCCGACTCCATGCTAGGACGTTGGGGATCTGATTTGCTTTCTTGCCACGAAGAGCTGAGATAGCCGAGTTCAATATAACAGTGTCAGGTTTGGGCACCTCTGAGGTGTCCTCGAGGCTGCCAGACTTTGACCGTCGCCTGTTTTGGGCGTTGAGCCAGTCTCTTCCCATTTCTTCCAACGCAGACATACCATCACGAGGTTCACCGATCCGGAAATGACCATATATTCTGGTGCTCCATGAAACCACGTCGGGTTGGATACCGGAATTTCTCATGGAATGCCACATGGATTCCATGATATGGATGTCTCGGGAAATGTGGCAACCCTTCATCATAACATTCCAAGTACGAATAGTCGGTTCAAAGCCTGATTGGAGCATGCTGTTCCAGACCTGCAGCCCAGACTGAGGCCTTCGCAGCTGGAAGAAAGCTACCAAGAACCCTTCATACAGCCGGACCGTCGATGGCGCATGCTCTGGCGTTCGTGACGAGTCGTCCATCAACATTTCTTGTGCCTGGGCCCAAAGTCGCTCCAATCTGTCGAGATTCTGCTTGTCGGCAGCGGCACTGACGTTCGAGATGAGTAATTTAGCTTTCTGCTCGAAGGACTCGGGTGCTGTTGTTGCGGTCTCGGCGATCGTAGAGTCTGTCTGTGAGGGAGTCTCGAGCACGGAGGCTCTGTGAAGTCTACAAAGTCTTTGGCTAAGTTCAGCTGATACTAAGGCATCGTCTTGAGTTTGGCTTTTGAGCTTCAACTCGATATGACGTACAGCGACTTGGTTCAACTGTGCTTTTGAACTCGCGCTGCTGAGTGTCTGGAGCAGGGGTCGATATTCCTCAAGGTCGTCTGGAAAAGAGGTAGCGCGGCACATAAGGTCTTGTGTAAGCAAGAGTGATAGAGTAAGGTCTGCCGGTTTCTCTGTTGGAGCTCTGAGCAAAGAAAGAAAGCGCTGGTAGTTTGTTGTTTGACGCTTGATCGGGTAGAAACAGAGCGGCCAAGTCTCAAACAACTGGATAAGGACAATTCTTGTTGTAGGATGATCCAAGACATCCAACCCCTTCGAAGCAGCCAACTGGAGGTGAATTGATAAAGACAAGGCTAGAGAAGAAGCGATAGGTGGTGTACATATAGCGAGCTGATCAAATCTTTTGAGCACAGCATATGGCGAGGGAGAGGTTATGTTCGAAGCAGATTGATGTAAGTCGAGTTCTGTGAGCCATTGGCGGGTCATCAGAGATAACAGGCGTGTATAGACAAATCCTCTCCTGTGCTTCGGGACGTCGATGAAGGGAAGGGAGGCGGGGTCCAAGGCGGCGCAGTTGGGATCGGTATAGTGGGTGGAAAAGTAAGACCAGGCAGCGCTGGCATCGTTTCTTGCGACCAAATCTTCTAGGTTGGACGTGTACGAGACGAGGGAAGCATCTCGGGATTTTCTTGTACGAGGAGCTCCTCGACTAGGAGACTCGGAATGCTGAGGCTGTGAGGCAGCACCAGGCTGAGCAGCTGTGCTTTGAGGAAAGCGAGCAGGCTGCTGAGAAGTGGATTTTGCAGCTACATAATCGTACAGACTCCCGGATTGGCTAGAAGCGGACGTGGCAGACCTCCGTCGAGGCTGCGAATAGCGAGTGCTGCGCGGCAATTCTGACACAAGTTCATCAAGGTGGTACGACGGGGACGAAGACGAGGCGCATCGCTGCTGGTGCTGTGAGCAGGGGCACTGGCGACCGAGCTTGACTGCTCGCCGCGCCGTAGAGCGACAACATTGTATGCAAACGCGAGCGCCGGACATGGGCCTGGCTGGTTGCTGTGGAGGTCGAAGCAAGAACAAGACAAAATAATTATTCGTTCCCTCGGGGCTTGTCTTTCACATGTTCCGCGTCCCGCGCTGCTTGCCCTGCCAAGCTTCCGTGACCATCTGTGCTCATCATCAACCGTTCGCGGCTCACCCGCCAGCCAACCACCTACACCTCCTGCATCATCCCGTTCTTTGTCCTCTCTCTAGTTGTTCTCTTTCTATCCCTACGATTTGCTTTGTCTCTCTCTGTCTCTTCAATTCCCGACTGGCCACCATGACTACCCTCGTACCTCGGGAGAAATACACTGCTGACGAGCTTGAAACATTGTACCCTAAGGAGCTGGCATTGCAGCAGGTCCAAGTTGTAAGTTTTCGATACAGCTAGATATTCAATCTGGATCCATATTAATGATTCACAGCTTCTCAGACACGGTGCGACTGCATCATACATTCGTTTGATTTCTTTCTTTTTTTCTGACTGTGCAAAGGCGAAAGATCTCCAGTCTCTGCCAGATTCAAGAATGTATGTGACCACTACATCTTGCGATTGATGCTCGACTACTAACAATCTACTTGTCAGGCCGGCCTCTCGGCGAGTATGTCTTGTATCTACTTCTAGGCCGACCGCCTGCTGATTTTCAAGCCAGACTGGCCGTATTGTAATGCCGCACAGCATCTTCGCAGTGTCATCATGTCAGCGAACGACTCATGGGACGAGCTGGCTTATAGAAGAAGGCTCGAAACTTTCGATGAAAAGGATGACTCTCCAACGCTTTCTCATGGTCCTGGACGTGAGACTGATGGAATCTGGTACATTTGACTCAATCGAGCAGCAGGGGCCTCACTAATGTCCTTCCTCCTAGCCTTCCTGGTGAATTGACCGATCAAGGCCGCGCCTCCACTTTAGCTTTGGGTCAACGCCTGCGTGGTTTGTACGTGGACCAGCTTGGTTTCATGCCTGCCGTTCTGCAGGACGCAAATCACATGTACCTGCGAGCCACCCCTATTCCTAGAGCTCTCGAGTCCGTCCAGCAGACCTTCTATGGCTTGTACCCTCCTTCTTCGAGAGCCTCTGGCTTCGTTCCACCGACCATAATTCAGCGTCAGCCTAGCCATGAGACACTCTTCCCCAACGAGGGAGCTTGTCGGCGTTTCGCGCAGCTTAGCCAAGCTTTTGCTCAAAGAACTTCGGATCGCTGGAACGACTCGCCAGATATGACATATCTCAACAAGATGTTCGGAAAATGGATGCCTGAAGATTCGCGCACCGTTAAGGTTGATGGTCATCCAAGATTGAGGTTTGTCAGAAATCTTGCATGTATTTAGGCCACGGCCCTCTGACTGAGTACAGTGGTATCATGGACACTGTCAATTCGACTCTCGCTCATCCCCAGGAGACCCGCTTACCCAAGGAATTCTATGACCCAAAGGGCAGAGCCATCATCGACAAGATCGGCGTCGAGGAGTGGTTCTCGGGCTACATGGAGTCCCAAGGTACGTAAACCGAAGGTACAAACACCACGACTAGTACTGGCGTTTGTTTCAGCCTGCACGAGCAGTCTCTAGAATGTGTGTTTCATTGAAACGCCGTCCGGGACGGCATCTCGTAGAGCTGAGGACATTCGTTCCGCTAAGTCGTGGTGTTCTCACAAACAACATTTGATATTTTGCTAACTGTACCTTCGCTTTAAGAATATCGTCAACTTGGTAAGTGTACAGTGCAGAGACCCAGTGCTTGTTGCTGACGACCATTAGGTATCGGTGGACTCATGGGCGACGTCGTAAGTCGCATGGTTGAAAAAACTAGAGCGTCAAGCAGCAGCAACAGCGATATACAAATGGCTCTGTCTGGTTGCCACGACACGACTCTAGCTGCCGTGCTAAGCAGTATGGGGGCCTTCCAAGGCGAACCGTGGCCTCCGTACACTAGTCACATCGCCATCGAGTTGTTCAAGGATCGCACGAGTCCTACAGCTGCCCAGCCTGCAATTACGACTGGTAGTTGGTGGAGCTCGCTGTTCCCAGCCAAGAGCATGTTGACCCCGGACGCCTCTCCTCGCACTCCTTTGTCGAATCTTTCCGAATCCGACAAGCAAAAGCTGGATGGCTACTACGTACGCCTTCGCTACAACGACCGGCCCATGAAGGTTCCTGGGTGCAGACCAGTTGGAAAGCATTATGGTGATGACGAGAGTTTGTGTACCCTCGAGGCCTTCAAAGGCATTGTGGACAAGTTTACTCCCAAAAACTGGAAACAGGCTTGCGGAGCTCGTTTGGGAGAAAGTGCGTTCCCTGAAACTGTCGAGCCTGCAGGTGTATAAGGCTTGCAAACAGACGGAAGAAACTGCTGGATATCATTTCAGCAATGCTGCAAGTTAACGTAGTCGTAGAGAGGATAAAGTAGACTAGAGCTCAGGACTGAAGACAACCCCTCTGATATACACATGACTACGAGTCGCGACAGGGACAATTAACGGTCATGTTTTGACACGCGCCATGCATGGATGAGCGCTTTATCCTTGACATGTGAACACAATAGCGGTCTAGATAAGAGCGCCCACTTCGTAAGAGGCGGTTACAGATCACATGCGTCTGGCGCCCAATATAGATTGACAGGTTCAAGTCTTGGTTACGAAGTTCGAGTTTGATCAGTTTGATGCTGATCGACCGGAGCCGTGGAAATAAAGATTTGCACAGACCAATGACGTAGGCCAAGAAAGGGGCCGGTATCAAGGTGATTGGTCGAGAGGGCATCCCTAGCCTCTAGGCGTGTGGCAGGCGCGAGTCTAAACCTTGATCTCGGTTCGACAGCAAGTTTGTGTTGGCGCGGGCACGAATACGCCATGTCCGTATCGTGCGCGGGCGACGAGCTGCGAGACAACTAACTACTGCGCGCACCCACTCCCTCCTTCTCCCCCTCCTTCTCCTCAGACCTGCATATCTTTGCTCCTGACTTCCTGGCAGGAATCCGACACGCCTCATACCCTCGGCGGTTGCCAGACAAAGACCATCGCAAACCGCATTGCAAGTGATATGGGACATTTGCCCTCATCCATGAGCATCTTGCTTTAAGGAGCCCACTTGTCTTGTCACAGTCTGTCGCAGCCTTCTGTCATGTCTACCACATCGACCGCAGCGTCAGCCACAGTCAGCTGCGGTAAGGGGCTCTTCAACGCTGGCTGCGGTGCTGCATTGAACACTGTCGGTCAAGATTGGGGCACCCTCTTGTCTTCGATTGTCGTTGCTCTCATATCTTTGGGAGCACAGCTGCTTGCTTTTGTCCTCTTACGCTTCCGCCTCAGCAGAATCTAGTAGGATGCTTGTCTTCCGCCTACCACGCCGTGCATCTCACTGACTATCTCTCTCTAGTCGTCCCAAATCCTATCTTGTTGCCGAACGCGAACGAGTGCCAGCGCCTCCGCATGGTGTGTGGCAATGGATCATACCCCTCTTCCGCACACCAAATCAGATTTTTATCGAGAAATGTGGTCTTGACGCTTATTTCTTCCTGCGCTTCTTGCGCATGCTGCTAAAGATATTCGTCCCGCTTTCCGTCGTCATTCTCCCTATCCTCTTGCCCATCAACAAACTCAGTTGCTCGGATTGTACAGTAGGCCCTGACCAACTGGGTTGGAGAAATATTCCCGCTTCTCACTCTCAACGCACATGGGCCCATCTTGTGTTAGCCGTTCTCACCATCTGCTGGGTTCTATATGTCATCGTTACCGAACTACGTGGCTACATTCGCATTCGACAGGCCTATCTCGCATCTCCGGAACACCGTATCCGCGCTTCAGCTACAACTGTGCTTGTCAGCGGCATACCTAGAAAGTGGCTGACTGTCGATGCACTAAATGGCCTGTACGATGTCTTCCCTGGGGGTATTCGCAACATCTGGATCAACAGAAACTTTGACGATCTTGCCGACAAGGTTTCAGAACGCGACAAGATCGCTCGGAACCTCGAAGAAGCAGAGACCAACCTGATCCAAAAATGCATCAAGAAGCACAAGAAAACGGAGGCCAAGAAAGCCAAAGAGCAAGGGAAAACAAAATCCAAGGAAGAAAAAGAACAAGATAGGGCTAAAGCCGATGCACAAGCCGAGCGCATCGCCCAAGGCAATGGTGTAAGTTCTGGAGATCCTCATCAGGTGCCGCACAATTTGCAAGAGGTTCTTGAGGAGATAGAGGAAGACGAGCACAGACACGACAAACAGAGAAGCTCGTCTCCCGAAGGCTTGCGGGATCGACTTGGTCAAGGATTCGGTGCTGTTGGTCATGGATTTGGTGCAATCGGTAACTTCGGTCGTAAGGTTGTCGGCGAGGTTGCTGGCGATGTCAACCGTGTCATTCGCAATGTCAATGATTCGGTAGACCAGGCCAACAACATGACAGGCTTCTACGCAGACA
Source organism: Aureobasidium sp. EXF-3400 (assembly GCA_024195585.1). Taxonomy (NCBI): domain Eukaryota; kingdom Fungi; phylum Ascomycota; class Dothideomycetes; order Dothideales; family Saccotheciaceae; genus Aureobasidium; species Aureobasidium sp. EXF-3400. Next base: position 85,169 of record SWBL01000101.1, read on the forward strand.
TTGATGATACCAACAAGTCTGCACCTGCCGAAAGACTTGCATTTGATGCATCGGTACCGGCACCTGGGCCTGCACCTGCTCCAGCACCCATGTCTGCTCCCATACCTTCTGCTGATCCCATGCCCTCTGCTGATCCCATGCCCTCTGCTGATCGCATACCTTCTGCTGCTCCCATACCCTCCGCTGCTCGTGTGTCCTTTGATCCTACGAAAATCAAAAGAGAGAGTCGCCAATCTGGAAGCGACAAATTCGAGCCTAAACGACCAACCGGGCTCAGGAAACCCGAGGACGTTGCGGTGCTAGATCGAGTCGCACCTCCCAAAACCAATCGTTCCGATCAAAGCGAGCCGTACTCAACCAAAAGGCAGTCCAAGAGCCAAGATACATGGACAGACAGTCCAAAGTCTGGCATCAAAGGATCAACCACGTATGATGAAGACAATGCCACTGAACCAAGAGGCGCGCCTAGGAGGGCGTGGGATGCCCTGATAAAACAGGTGAAGGCAAGCCCCTTGCCTCTACCTAGTCCCCAACCTCATGCTGTGGAAGAAGACGAATATCCTCTGCATACTATTGGACAGCCTCAGAACCCCGATCTTAACAAGAACGCAGCTCAAGGAGTTTCCAAGAGCAAGTGGGCTAATAAATTCGGTTGGCTTCAGTTCTGGAAGAAAAACGACGAAGAAGAGAAGCCTGTCTATCCAGAAGCTTTCAACCAGGAGCTTGCCGACGCTGAAGAAACCGAGGCTGTGTGGACGCTCTACATTGATCCAAAGGACCGCGATACTCTTCGTGAACCGATATTTGACCTGTCGTGGTGGCCTCGCTTACCTCTAATGGGTAAGAAGATCGACAAGATCTATTATCTTCGCAAAGAGCTTGCCCGGTTGAACGTCGAAATTGAAGAGGATCAGCAAAATGTGGAGCGCTTTCCATTCATGAACTCAGCTTTCATTCAGTTCAACCACCAAGTTGCCGCTCATATGGCTTGTCAGTCTGTCAGTCACCACATGCCGCAACACATGACACCTCGTCTGGTAGAGATATCGCCTACTGATGTCTTGTGGGACAACATGTCTATGAAGTGGTGGGAGCGCTATCTGCGCAGTGGCATCGTCTTCGCTGCTGTAGTCGGTATGCTGTTCCTCTGGGCGCCTGTGGTCGTTGTGTCTGGTTTCTTGTCAACCCTCAATACCCTGGAGACTATCTCGTGGCTGTCATGGATTCGCAAGCTACCACCTAAAGCTGTAGACTTGGTTCAGGGTGTTCTGCCTCCAATCTTCCTGAGTATTGTGCTTGCATTGGTTCCTATCATACTTCGACTTTTGGTCAAGCAATCAGGAGTTGCCACAGGTAACAGTAGAGAAATGGGTATCCAGCTCTACTATTTCGCATTCCTGTTCATCCAGGTCTTCCTCATCGTTACCTTGTCATCTGGCTTACCCGCGTTCTTCAAGGAGGTTGCGGTTGAGACTTCGAAAATTCCACAAACTCTCGCATCGAACTTGCCGAGAGCCTCGAACTACTTCTTCTCTTACCTTACTGTCCAGGCCCTCAACAACAGCGCAGGTGCGCTGCTGCAGGTTGCTGCTTTGTTGAAGTGGTTCTTGTGGGCACCTATGGTAGATACTACAGCCCGCCAGAAGTGGAAGAGGCAGACCAGTCTGAACCTGGTGAAATGGGGATCGTTCTTTCCTCCGTTCACTAATTTTGCTGTCATTGGCATTATCTTCTCGATCATTGCACCTCTGGTCATGGTGTTCAATCTGGTTGTGTTCTGCGTGTATTGGATCACACAACGATACAATGCCCTTTACGTCTACCAATATCGTCATGACACAGGAGGTCTTCTGTTTCCTAGAGCCATCAATCAGTTGTTTGTTGGGTTATATGTCATGGAGATAGCTATGATTGGTCTTTTCTTTGCTTTTCCAGGCAAGGACAAGTGTACAGCACAGGCTATAATCATGATTGTCATGCTTGTGGGCACCATCATCTTCCAATGGGTTTTGAATGATGCATTTGCACCATTGTTCCGATACTTGCCAATTACCCTAGAAGACGACGCTGTCATTCGAGACGAAGAGTTCGCTCGTGCTCAACGTCTCAAATGGGAGAGTTTGGCTGACCAAGAAGGCGAGCATGAGCGACTGCAACATGATCCAGAGACCACAATAGAAGAACGAGAGAGAAAAGAGGCAGATGAAGAGGAAAGGGCACTTGCCGAGGAGCGTAGAATGATTCAAGAGTACAGACGCACCAGCACCCGCATGTCAAGCTATGGTTCTGGCTCTCATACTGAGCGCCCTACACCCGCTATTATGGACACTAAGCCTGCGAATAATAACAGCGGTGATCGCTGGAAGAAAGTCAAGCTGGTCAGTGAACCTGTTCGCCACTTGCGCAGGATTGCCCGACCACACGCGCATGGCATGGATGGAGTTAGACCCACTGCCACAGACGTGGACCCTCAGACCCCACAGGTGGACATGGAATCTCAGAAACAGGTTGGTGATGTGCTCTTCGGTGGCTTCAGTGACGAACTCGAAGACTTGACACCTGAAGAGCGCGACACGCTCATCCGCTATTCCTTCCAACACTCTGCGCTCCGCGCCCGTAGGCCGGTCGTTTGGATTCCGCGTGACAGTCTTGGAATATCAGATGATGAGATCGAGAGGACTAAACGCATGAGCACTGTCGACGACACTCACCCAGAGACCGAGAAGAGGACTCCGAAGACCAACATATGGATCAGTAATGAAGGAACCGCGCTGAACGCAAAAGGCAAGGTCGTGTTTAGAAGAAGCCCGCCGGATTTTGCTAATGTAGATCTGATTGCTCTTTAATGGGCAGGATCAAGGAGTTTGTGGTTTTGGTCTTTCTTTCCTCATTTGCATAGCGCTGGACATGGACATTGGCATGGAACTCAGGGGGCAGGCATGTCATATCATTGCATTTTCAACTACAAGCGCATCACATATTCGTATGAACTCATTTTCCTAGAGTATACATTCTTTGTTTTCTCCTTGTGAATGCCATCTATCCATCTCTGTAGGTATCTTCCCTGAATCCAGTCTTGACATCCTCGGGATAGAGCAGGTTACGCCCTTACCGCAAGACAGAACATTGTCCTTCGTCTGGGAGGCTGTTTTCTGATCTGCTTTCGAGCAACTCTTTTCGGGTCTTCCTAACAGGCAGTAAGACAGTCGAGGTGATGTGGTGGGTGGGCAACCCTGTCAAGAATATAACCCACCGGTTTCTTCTTCGCCATCTGGTTCTAGCCTAGGTCATGAATTCTTGGCCATTCAGACGCTTTCTGGTCATCGAAGAAGTAAGAAATGGTGTTGAGCCTCTAGCGAATGCAAAGGTTGACAGAAGCGTTGCAATTTTCGTTCCCAAAACAATGTCAAAGAAACAAGCCACCAGGACAAGACGCAAAGACCACAGTGTCACTCACTGGTGCACGACCGTTCTCCGTGTATTTTGTTGCTTGATGCAGTGAACGGGCCGAAAAGTTGAAAAAGGTTCAAATGTGACAATGAATTCTTATGTTTTTGTCATTTCAGAGACGCTCATCAAGAGCGCAGGCGTATATGCATTGTTCCTTCCCTCCTCTTAACCTTCCAAAAATCCTTTGAAGAGGAAACCACTTTGAACCCAAAACCATGATGCTGCCGAACAAAGAAGAAGGAGGCATTTACATCCACACCTTACCCATCTCAATCGCGACTTGGCATCTCAAGACTCTCATTACGTCCTCAGACTTGATGCTCTTGCCCTTCATGTATACAGCTCCGACTCTCCAGTCCCAGGCTCTCTTCACCTGTATACCTTCCATCACGCCAGCACTGGAGTCGCCACCATTGCCGTTCTGCTCTGAAGCAATGCTGCCGCTGCTGTTAACCATGTTCCAGCTCACGCTCTGCTTCAGACCTGCAATCGACTTGCTAAGATCGGGGGTTGAGGATGATGGTGTAACAGTACTAGGCGTGTTCGAGTTGGAAAGATATGTGTTGATTGCAGCGTTGAAAACAGCGGAGTTTTGCGCGTAGATGCCGGGGGTGATCGTTTCGAGGTCTTCGATTGCGCGAATTAAAGTGAGGAGGTGTGGTGTCTTCAAGATTTGCTTTGTTTCTGTTCTTTGGGTCAGTGACTATTCCTCTGCTTGACATGCCAAAAATTGCCAGAGGGACTTACGATTCATAAGAGGCAATGCTTCGCACAACAAAGTCATCAAAGCATCCACCTGCACTACAGACTGGGCCTCGGGATCATACAAGCCACCACGGATGGAGTCTGCGGCAGATTCGATGACAGCCATCAAGGCCCTAGCTGCTTCACGTTTCCGGGCTAAAGGCCTCAGCATACCAGGCTTGCGGCTCGCGGCTTCCTCGTCGTCTTCAACGTCAGCTTCTGCTGCATCTTTGGCAGCATCTGCGTCACGCAAGTCATAGAAGCGGCGCAGCGTCGCATAACCACTAAGCTGAGATGCAAGCAGTTGAGCAGCTGCAACGTCTTGACGAGCAACCTGGTGGAGAGTAGCATGCTGATCATTGAGCAGAGCATCCAACTGCGGATCGATGGTTGCCTGTGGAGGGTATGCAGCACTCTGCACCAGACATAATGAGATCAGCAGATCAATGGTACTGCGAAGCTTCTGCGAGGCGTGAGCACGGGCGTAGTAGATCAAAGCGCTGCCATAGTCTTGACTGGAAGCTGCCAGATCATCGGCATAGCGTTCAGAGATCTCGCGGACCTGGTCAGGTAGACCGATCTCGTTGAGGACAGCGAGGACCTTATCCACTCGCGTTGTCGAATCAAGGGTGATCTGGTTCAGCACGTCCGAGATTTTCGATTTGGCTGTCTCGAAGCTATCAAGACGCCCAAGCACACGACAAGCCAGATCCCAGCCTTCTTGCACAGGTTTACCAGTCGCACTCTTGAAGGAATCCTTCTTGGCCAATACTGAAGCGTATTGTATCAAGACGTCATCACGCTTAATCAAGTCAGGCTGGGTTGGTTGGCCATGATTCAAAACCATCAAATCGTCTTGGTCAAAGGCGTCCAGGATGTTGCTTGCCGAAGAGGGCATCCAACCTGCAACAGTAGCTAGTTCAACAAGAGCAGAAGCGATTGGCAAAGACCACGACCTCATGATGCCGATAAGGCCCTGAATATCGTCTTCACAAATACAGGCAAGACCAACCTGGACGGGGTTAACAGTATTGAGGTAGAACTCTTCTTCATCGGGTTTGTCGGTGGTAGCAGCGAAAGCCAGAAGGAGTTGTTTCTTGTACGCGAATACAGGCGAGATGTCGACTTGACGCATCGACTGTGACTGGCGCATGGAACGTCTACTGGCGGCGAAGTCATCTGAGATGACATCGTCGTCTTCACCATCCCACCAGGCAGTGAGGAAGATAACGGCCTCCAACCAGTCCTGAGTAGCAACCATGATCTCGTCTCTCTTTCCCAGCAGTTGACCGTACAAAGTTTTCAGACTCTCGTAGATGAGCCAAGGCACCTTACTCTCGGCACGCCGGCTGGCGGTGCTGAAACTCATGCTCACTCTGCCAAAGGGTGCGGCCGGAAATTGGTCCTTGTCACGACTGTCTGCTTCTGCAAAGTCCTGCAAATCTTGAAGTTCGCGACGAACACGGTGGCGGAAAATGGTCCAGTCAGAGCCCTTGACATCCCAGTCGTTCTCGGTGACAGCAGGACAGGTACTAAGCAGATCCACGCAGCGGCTGACAACTTCACGAACAGCGTGAAGGTGGCTTCCCGAATATCCAGGTTCATCGTAACCATCTTCAATAGCAGATTCCGCTTGTGACCAATCGGCAGTTTCCAGTAAGCTGATAGCGTTAAGGACGTCACCACGCAACGTGCAGGCATATACCATGTCCCAGAATCGATCGTGAGCAACGGGAGTAGGACGATGGCGCATGACGTCTGTGAGATCATCGGGGAAGGGGTTGTGGTAGGTGTTCAGCCAGTCGAGCATGGCACGCGGGATCGAGGTAGGGTGGTCTGAGGACATGACAAGGTTGGAGTAAGCGTTCGAAGGTTGGTACGAGGAAGGGGCATTGGCGGATGTGGAGAAGGGGTGGTGTAGACGGAGAGCGAGCTGTGCCAGATAGTTTGCTTTGTCAAGACCGGAGTTTGATTTGGGACCAATGGAGCCTGACTGGGACTTGATCTGGGCATGTTTCTGCCAGAGCTGACCCAGTTGTTGTGCTGTACGATTGGGTATAACAGGTGTGGTTGCGAGTTTGGTGTCAGCGTCCAGTTGGGCCATAAGGGAATCGGTGCGCAAGATCAACTCGTCGCTTTCGTTTAGTTGTGGGGCAGGTTTGGTAGCCATTTTCTTTGCAATGCCGGGAATAGCCGTCTGTCTGTCCTTGTCGATGCGCAGGCCGGTAGACTGACGCAAAGAATCGCCCATGACATTGCCATAACGTGAACGCTTCAGACCACGGGGCGATGAGAGCATGGCTGAGGGTTGTGTTGGCTTGTTGACGGAGCGGAAGGCAGATGGAAAAGCAGAATTGAAGGCGGGTAATTGGTTGTTGGGATAGTCGTCTAGTATGCTCTCGCCATGAGCATCCATGTCGTCGTCGAAGTCTTGATGATGGTTGCGCGGTGGACTGCTAGGTACGGCAAAGGCAGGCTTCTGGGCTTTGGGGTGGGTGTGGAAAGTGTTGCGAGATTCGCCAAAGAGCGAGCTTCCATAGACGCTGGGAGGCGGAGGGCCGGCTGGGGTGAAGGAAGCATTTGTGTATCCAGTCGGCGGAGGGTGTGCGGGTGTTGTCGACGGATGGTCATTGTCGCGGCGCGAGTTGGGCGTCGACGGCGGGTCTGAGTCTGGCACCTTGAACATGGTCGTCTATCTCACAGGCATGTGATGTGGATGGAGAAGGGCTCCTGTTTGCGCTCGTGTCCAGATAACGTCGAATAAGTGTATAGGTCCAATGCATGCAATAAATACTTGGTGTTTCGCGTCTTGGTTTGATCGCGAATCTTTAGAGCTCGGCGCTTGGACCATCTTCCTCTCTGCACCTTCCAGTGACCAGTGACCAGCCTCTCCTTCCCTGTCTCTTGCTCCTGCTTGGGGTTCGTTCTTGATCGGCGTCCACTTCACTCACCCGAAGACAATTCTTTCAAGGTAAGCTGTTTCTCTCACTTCCATGTCCATTCTGATGAAAGACGCTGGGGCCATATGAACTGCTTGTTCCAACAGCCTCACTTTGATGTCGCGCGTTGGACGTTTGCTTGATTTCAAAACCAGTATTCAATATCTTCTCACTTTCTGATTCGACCATCCAGAAACACAGCATCGCATTCTTCACATCAGTTCATGTCCAGTGCTGACTCTTATACCACAGAAATCCCAATAGATCATTATCTCATTTTATAGTCTGATCATCAAAATCATCTAACCACTCTTCTCGAGCTCTTGCTCCAACTGCTTCAGTCCCTCGTACACACCGCTCCAGTTGCTCCACTCTTGCTCACCACCCTGGAAGCCACCTTGTAGCGGTAGTCGGGCTCCCTCCTTGTCACCGAAGCCCCAGCATCTTGCGATCGCCTCCTTGATACCAACAGTACCCCATCTACCAATTAACCTCTCACCTTCGCAGATCTTGAACTGCAGCTCACGCAACTTCTTGTTGTCTGCACCTTCTTGGAACATGTTGAAAAGCTTGACTACGACGCGAGGGAAGATGCCTGCAAGTCCATCAATGGCTCCTTGGCCGCCAATGGTAAGGACTGGCAAGAGATTCTGACCCAGGCCCGAGAAGACCTTGAAGTGCGAAGGATCAATCTTTGGCGACGAAGCAATCAAAGTGTGGTCAGGGATATCGCCGTGCGATAGCTTGCAGCCTACGATGTTGGGGTGTTGGGCAAGGCGCTCAAAGGTCGAAGGAGCCACAACGATGTTGTTGGTCACACCAGGGTAGTGGTAGCTGTACAATGCGTAAGTGCTTGGGCAAGATGTGCAAGGCTGCAGTCATACGTACATCATGATGGGGACGGGGCTCTTGTCAGCCACTGCCTCGAACCACTTGGCAATACCCTGCTGGCTGGCGGCCGAAGCGAAGTAACCTGGTGTGAGCACCATGCCGTACTCAGCACCAGCCTTTTTGGCATCCTCGAGCTGGATCAGAGTCTCCTCGACATTTTGCGTAGCAGTACCGGCAATGATGGGTCTGTCCTTGTAACCAGCATTGTCGAGTTCCTTGCGCTGGCTGGTGATGAGCTCGTTACGTTCCTTGTTGGTGAGGTGAATGGCTTCGCCAGTTGACCCAAGGATGACAAGTCCACGAACTCCACCCTTGACAAGGAAAAGGGAGTGTTTCGTCTGAGTCTCGAGATCGAGAGGGGTGTTGACAGGGTCGTAGTTGGATGCCGACTGAGAAGCGAAGAAGGTGGGCACCTGCAAGCTTGTCAGTGTCACGAAGCGTCGTTTGGCGGGGTCAGAGATGCACGTACGGGGACGTAAATGCCCGAGGGAGGAGGAGAGGAAACCATTGTGAATCTGAGGAAAGCGGTACAACAATAAGCGGACAAGTCTAAACAGCTCGAGCCTTTGTTGAACTAAGGTAGGTACAGTAAGAGGGGCAGGGCGGAGTTCTTATTACACGACGGCTGCATCATTGGCCGCGAAGAAGACCGAAGCTCGGGTTGCAGGCAACATGGAGCCCCACGTTCCCCAGAGATTGCTCGCTGCTCGGCCTAGCTCTGTCCCGAGCAAGAGCGCCAACAACAAGACTGTCGACAAAAACACACCGAGTCGGCCAAGATTGAGTCCAACTGTCGGCTGTTGAGTCCATGGCCTCGTTCCATCCTCTGTCGGCATCGCTGTCGCGCTCTATCTCTCACCGACCCTGACATTCCATCCTCTTGTCACGAACAGGGACAAATTACCAATCATGGCACCACAACACCCCATCCTTGATAGTCACACCCACCTCTGGCCTGCATCAGCTGCTGATGCAAATGGTCATGCATGGATGAATGACCCTGATTTTGTTCTCTCAAAGCAACATATCCTTTCCGACTACACGACTGCATCATCCTCTTGCCCACCCACTGGTGTCATCTATGTAGAGACTGACCGCCGACTGCAAGACCCTTCTTCATCGTCTCTACACACTTGGGCTGCAGAACCCATCAAGGAACTGCAGTTCCTACGCAGCATCGTCGAGGGTGCATATGGCGCCGAAGCCTCGAATCTGCTTCAAGGCATTGTGGCGTGGGCACCTGTGAATCAAGGACCAGCAGTGTTTTCTCAATGGCTAAATGTAGCTGAAAAGACTACCGGACCAAAGACTTGGGAGCGCGTGAAGGGCTTCCGATTCTTGCTGCAAGCCATCACCGATAAGCCAGAATTTGAGAACCTGGTCTTGAGTGATGACTTTATCTCCATCTTGAAGTCTTTCTCTCAACGAGAGAAGAGATTCACTTTCGATGTAGGCATCGACCAACGCAGCGGTGGCACCTGGCAGTTGGAGACTTTTTCCAAAGTCTTGGAGAAATTGTATGACAACATACCGGAAGACAAGAGAACAGTGATAGTCATGAGTAAGACAACACTTTCTAACTCGATTGTTTTGGCGTATGCGAATTGGCTAACATTAAGACAACAGACCACATGTGCAAACCAGAGTATACATCAAAGTCCTCTGACTCCTTTTCGCAGTGGAAAGGCTGCATTCAAACCTTTGCTTCTTACCCTCAAGTCTACATGAAACTCTCTGGCGCCTTTTCGGAACTCAGCAACGATGCTTCTCTGCTTGACACTGCAGATCCCAAGGAGTTAGCAACCAGGATCCAAGCATGGACAGACGTTGTCTTTGACGCATTCGGCCCCGAAAGAATCATGTTCGGAAGTGACTGGCCAGTCTGTAATGTGAAAGGACCGGAAGGAGAGGGAAGCTGGCCTGTCTGGACAAGTGTAGTAGAAGAAGTGCTGAGCCGAAGAGATTGTACAGATCAAGAAAAGGAACGGGTATGGAGTGGAACAGCAAGAGAAGCATATTTTGGATCCACAACGTAAGGATATAGACATTATGATGTGGAAAAGTCTGAAGTTTAGCAAGATATGTAAAATATAAGAAACGTCCACCCATATGATTTGCGACCAAGGATCCTGGCTCTGAACTGCTTGCCACCCCTACGCCAAGTCATGCATAATACATGTGCAAGAAAATAACAAGAAAAATCCGCTGTCGTGACATCATTGAACGAAAGGAAAAGAGAATTAAGTGATCCAATGCGATATCCGCACAAAGATGAGTCGCTTGAAGTTCGAATCGGCGTCGAGGGCTTCCAATTGCACCAAAAATAGGGAGCAAGTTACTTGGGGCGACCTCTGCTCAGATCATGTCTTCTGACTAGGACGCGTGAGCGCCCTCTACCGTCTCACCTGGTGTTGGAGGCAAAGAGTGGAAAGTTCCAGGCATATCGAGAGATTCCTTACTCTCATTTCTTCTGTGCTGTTCCAAGATCTGTCCCCAAGGGTTTCGTTCCTCGCCAGGACTGGGAGTTGGGTCAAACCCAGGACTGTCAGCGTCCAGCTTGTTGGGACTGGCAGGTGCACTCCAGTCAGGCTTGTTGGTTTTGAGTGGTGACTCTGCAGGGCTTGAAAACTCTGCAGAAGAAGGTCGCGGGGTTCCCGGTTCGGCTCCAATTACTACTGGACCATTACCGCGATTGGGATTGCGAGGAGGGAGTTTTGGTGCGATACGCTTGGGGACCTCAACCAGACGAGCACGAGAGATGAATTGAGGGGCTGTAGCCTTTTGAACCGAGTGCACGACAGGCTCTTCGATGATGGCTTCATCAGCAGTGTCCTCGCCATCTGCATCAACCTCATCATGGCTTTCTTCTGCGATGTCCTTGTGTTCGGCTTTCGCGGGAGTGGCTTGTTGTGGGGGTGAGTCTGAGCGTGAGTCGCTGCCACTGTCAGTGCGGCGGTGCGACGAGCGGAATGAGGAACGTCTCGGGCTTGAACGGCTTGAATGAGAGCTCGTGTTGCGAGCAATCTTGGGTCGCTGCTCAGATGCAACAGTGCTGTCTTCGGCAATTTCGTGGAGGCTGCTTTGACGGCTGCGGAAGCTGCCCACGCGTGGGCTGATAGGCTCGGGAAAATCGGTTTGGGTGCACATGTCTGACATGGAGCGTGTGACACTGGTGCGCTTGGGCTGCTCGACTGCTGTACTGGCAGTCGAAATGGCAGTTTGTGAGAGATTAGAATTTTTCCAGGTAGAATTGCTACTGCTGCGGTTGCGGTTGCCATTCTTGTCCAAGCTCTGTCGGCTAAAGGTGTTGAATATAGGGCTGGTCGGAGCAGGCTGGAAGTTGAACTGTTCCCAGCTGGCTCGTTTTTGTGTTCCTGCCTCGCGGATGCTCATTCCTTCTTTTTCGAGAGCCAGGACGCCGTACGGGTCGGGGTCTTCTTTGTCGGGAATGCCAAAGAAATGGTCCGGGTTCTCGATATCCAAGTCACTCGGCGGAGGAGCGGATGGAAGAACAGATTGGTCGACGTTGTTATCACCTTGAGCGGCTTTGATAGTCTCAAGGAGAGGGCGGCATTCGAAGGGCGGATGGCGGACCTTGCCAGCTAGAATGTCACCGACAGAAATCTTTTCGTTGTAGAAGCGCTCATTCTCGTCGGTCCTTTCAATGACAACGGTACCGTCGATCTGAACACCAGCGTAGAAGCCACGCGACTTCAAATATGTAAATATGGGGGCTTGTCTTTTGTGAACTTCGGTTTCGAGCACGCCGCCAGCTCCTACAGGGCCGGCGACAGCGCTGACTTCTCCACCCAAGGTGCACCTGATTTTAGAAAAGGCGTCAAGGGCTTTTTGAGAGTTGATGACGACTACACAGTCGTAAATGTCGACACCGACCAAGAAGCCGAGGCCGGCAGTGTGAAGCATGATGCCTGAAGGAGGCGACCAGCTGCCGTCTGGAGTTCTCGCGACCAAGACACCGGAACCACCAGCGCCCGAGATCCAGAGGCCGGTGCGCATGGTTGTGAAGATGGCGAGGCCTTTTGCATTCCTAATGACCTACAGTGATGTTAGAGGGGGGCAGGGATTCAGACTAGACGCGTAAAGATGGATAGACGCACTTCTGGTGGAATGTGTTTGAGAACTCTTTGCTTCGCTTTGGGGTCGTCGGTAGTCGCGGTTGTCGTTTCTTCTTGGTAGAAGCCATCCTCTGAACGGGGAAGTTAGCGCAGGCACGGTGTGGATGTGATGGGTCAGACATACTGCAGAAACTGCGCAGGATGCGTGCGGCCTTGTCGCTCTCCTTGTCGAGGGTGGTGGGCCAGAAGGCTTCGGAGCCCAGCTTGTTGCTCAATTTGTTTACAGGAGCACCGAGTTTGTCGACGAGATTCCAGGCCTTGTCGAAGCCGACCTTGCCTGTGCCGCTTACTCGAGACCACCAGCTGCTTTGTTGGCCCGTCATGTCGAGGATGTAGAAGGCATCAATCTCCGATATGCGTGGTGTGCCGTGGGCGTGCAAACATGGCCAGCGCCAGACTGAGAAGCTAGAGATCAGAGAAGAAAAGAAGAGAGAGAGAGAGAGAGAGATGAGATGGAGGGCCAGATTAGTCTTGCAGGCGTAGGAAAACGGTGCACCACATCACTCTTTAGACTTGGTTGTGCTTGCCCATCACCGTTGACGTATGCGCATGCACAGACCCGAAGTAAGTCGTCTTCCGCCGCTTCCCTCAGCCACGGCTACGAGTAAGTTACCACTTCCGCTACGAGCCTACGAGCTCCTCTTCTGCCAAATTTCTCGACACCAAGACAATCAGTTGAGAGCAATCTTCATCTGACCTTTTCCTTGGCCGCAACTTCTTGCTCCATGTGCTTCTGTTGCTTGACCGGAGCTAAACTCTGTTTTTGTGTTGGCAATTTGTCCGTCACGCCTAATCTGCACCCGCAACGGCCATGCTGGCCTCGCTGTTTATGCTTGGTATTCCATGTTATGGCTGAGACATTTCATCCACGCCCAATCCCATCCAGCGCCCGCTCGTATCGTCTGCCTATGATCGCTCTATAAGCCTTGCCCTATGCCAATAGTCCTGGTCGTCTAAATCCTTTGTGCTTACTATGCTTCGGCCCCTCTCCTCAGCTCCGCTCAGCCCTCCACTTTCACGCTCCTCATGTTTGTGAATTCTTCAGTCGTCCTGCACCTCATTTCGCAAAGCTTCAACGCTTACCCCCCGGTCCGAGCCTTGAGCTCTCGACACCCTGTCACGGTCCTGCTCTTCCAAGCTTCGCTTAAGCACAATTTTCATCTCGCCTTCTCGTACGATCGTCATGCTTTATTGTTCATCTTCGACCCGTGCATTATTGGCATCGTGATATCCTTGTCTCACTTCAACACTGGAAGCGGCTCTCCCCCATATCTTGTTGCTAACGGCTGCATCTTTGACCATCATCTATCTATGCCGAGCCGTTCGATGAGATAATCTTGACTAGTTGGCCGTTGATTATCATATACAACAGCTACGCATGCGCGCACCTTTTAGTGACCTCGAGTCTGTCAAAAACATAATACACGCGATAAAACTCGACTCCGGACGGCATCAGTTCAATATTCGATCCTCCTAGACGCAATCAATCAGCCTGCAATCCGCCTCGAATGTTGACACCCGCTCAGAGGTCACAAGGCGAAAGAGCATAATATCCATCAATAAGGCTGACCGTCTATGCAGGCTTGTGTTTTGTTCCCTAGTCTGAAGGACTTGGGACTCTGAAGCCTGTGATTATCACGTTCACCTGTGAATATTTCATTCTCCCGTCCGAAAAAAGAAGTAGAAAGTATTGCCTCACATAGGCTGCTCGTATATATTCGACAATGACATGGCCAGAAAAGCAATATTTCGAACTTGGCTGGTTCTCAAGGGCTTCAGTCAAGCCTTGATTGCATGCAAGCGAAGCGCTTAGCAAACGGCAACCATTGGCCTTCCATCAGCCCTGAAACGTGGCGAAGAGATCTACACCTCAGGCGGCTAACGTAGACCAGGACAAAAGAGCCAACCATGCCTTTGAACACGTCTTCGCGACCGCGAGAGATTCGTGTCTTTGGTGAAGACACAAGAGTCTCAGAGCCCAAGGTTATGCAGGTACTTTGCCAGGGTGTAACTTCCTAGGTGTGAGAAGATGAGGGGTTGTCACTTCGCCAGCAGAGGTAGGTCCAAGATATAATTGTATGCTTTATGGCATCTTTCTCTATTCATCTTTTGTATTTTCTCACCACCTTGATCAACCCTAAAACCCAGTAAAGATTGCAAGTTGTGTTGTTCTCAACGTAGCATGGAATCTAGCAGGAAGAGCCTTTCTGGTACAACATTGACCAGTAAACCTTCCACCGCCTTCTCGACCTCATCATCCAATACGTCGGGTTCACGACTGCTGTTCGGCGAAGTGGATGGCTCCTGCAGCCAGTGTAAGAGAACGCACGCTCCAGCGCAAGACATAGTTCTGACGTGAGATTCACGCAGCATTTGCGAGTGCACGATCAACATGCGGTCTCATACTCTGCTCCAATCCATCATTGCTCGAATTTTGGAACGTGGAAACATGTCGGAAGACGCTGCTTCCTCTTCTTGCACGCTCAGACATCTTGACGCTGCGCCTCGTGTGCCATGGCATCAGTGAACGCGTCACCAGCCAGTCCTTTGCTTCTATCGACATCACCTTTCGAGCTAGATCGTTCAGTAAACCAGCCAGACTTGCTGCTCTGCAGAGGATAGGTCATCACATCAAGCAAGTCAATTTTCAGTTGCATAGAAGTATGGACACTGCATTGCCACCTCTCATAGATCCTTGGACTGGAGAACAAAGGCCATTCGCATGGAAGCCTTCGATCGCTCAAGGCCGTATTGCAGAGAAACCAGCAAAGCAACCAAGATATGGTGACGTGCAGACAAAAGATTTGTTGATTCGACAGTATCCACCACTCTTCCACGCTGCTTTAAATGTTCGATCTTTCGTCACTGCAATATCTTGTCTGACTAATTTGCAACACTTGAAAGTCTCTTGTGCCGCAGCAGATGGGGCAGTACCATTCAGAGCACAAGGCACAGACATCGTGGAGATTGTACTCACATCTCTTCGTTGCGCCATTGAGGAAGCTAGGCTCAAGCATCTGGACACAATCACTCTCTCCAATATCCGCTCGACGGACATCATCGCTCTGTCACCGCCAGCGATAAGCGCGCATCCAGGTTCCGCCAAATGCTGGTCCAAGATTCGTGCATTGGATATTACCATGTACTCTGGGTCCGACTCGACAGCAGAGTCCGACCAGCTAAAACTACTGCGCAAATACATTCGTGGTTACAAGGGACTGCATCGACTGTCCTTCCGATGGATTGGCACAAGAGGGCTTTCGCCGCTGCCAGAGCTGGCGCTGGAGGACAAGAGTAGCACTCATCCCGCCTTGAGATGTACATCACCTTCAACACCTGCGCCACTGTTCCCGCATCTGGATTACCTGACGCTGAATAACGTAGTAATCTCGGCGACCCAGGTGCAGCGCCTGATGCAGACCCACAAGAGTACATTGATAGAGATCGACCTTGAGAACGTTGTCCTGAAAGGCGGAAGCTGGCATGACGCTCTAGCCACTATAGATAGCGTGGACGTCAAGACCAAGGCAGCTTCTATTACAGAAGAGGGAGATGTGCCGATTATGCTTGCGTCTAGCATGCTTCCGCCCCAGATTCGTCCGAAGATACTAAAGGAAGATTACGGCGATCAGACTAACGAAGCCACCGAGCGAGCAAGAAGAATGTTGCTTGCCGACGAGATCAGACAGGGCGACTCATCGAGTCGTCAAGCCAAAAGAGTTGACAACAAAGAGCGAAGGAAAAAGAGGGTAGAAGGTATGACGACGTCGCCGTATCGGCAACTGAAGAGGAAGTGTGGTGATCTATTGGGATGGAGAATGAAGAATGGGCCAACGCTGGTCGTTGGTTGAGTGTTTCTAGTTTGGTATGAGGTGCATTGTTTATCGTTTATGGCCACTGCGTTTACCTGTAAGACTTGAATTTCTCTCTAGAATATCCATCATCCTGCAAGAAAGACACAGATCGATTTTTCATCTCGTCGAGAGACTGCAGTGAAACACAATAATCGCAGCGTTGTCGTAGTCCTGTAGAAAGGGAAGCAGAGAAAAATAGACATAAAAGTATATACAATGTATTAAAGCCTCTACCATAAACGCCTTCGCTCATTCGATCCTGTTAATACCTCAGTCGGCCTTGATGGCACCATAAATCCTACGCACGAAAGCATATGCAGTCAAGAACCCAATGGTTCCAGTCAACAGAGCGTAGACGGCGCATGCAAGACCCGAGTATGCAAAGAAGAGCAACGATGACACGAAGCCATGAATGTGCAGATGGTTAAAGTAGTAATAAACGCAATAGGCGAAGATCCAGAAGCTGCTCGAGGCACCGACCATGAAACTGTGCCACCACCAGTGATAGTTCTGCCAATATGGTTAGTCCTCGAGTTAACTTGATGAGTGGAGCTCATATTTACCTCAGAGCATAGCTGAATGTAAACAGCTATGACTGTGACCTCCATCACTACTGCAACGAGCATGACTGCGACAACAGCAAGGAAACCGAAAACATAGTAGTAGCCGCTCTTGTCTTGCCAGATACTCTTGAAGACGAACATGAGCTCGATAGCAACAACAAAGAATGCCGGTAATCCTGCAAGAAGGACACTTTGCCAGCTGCGAATGTACCAGCTCTGCTGAGGGATTTGACGAGGAATGGTGCTTGCTCTGATCGGGTGAGACCAGGCTCCAACGCGCACATATCCATACCAAGAGCCGATGTAGACGAGAGGGAGTTGAATAAGAAGCCAAAGTGCGACAAGGCCGACGAGTGTTCCGAAGGGTAGAGCGGTACTCGAAGCCTGTGCCCAGACAAAAAGGTTGAGAATGAAGACGATTGTGAAAACAAGACCAGGGAACAGAGTCGCGGTAACGAAACAATTTTTCTGCCAGAACTGACCAGAAAAGGTTTTGTACACACGAGCACTGAAGTAGCCGGAGATGAGACCGGCGAGGACGAAGAGAGCGACAGCGACGCTGATAAAGCCGCCTCTGAAGGAAGGATTGAGAATGCCGAAGCAAGACAAGATGATCAAACCAGCGACCACGAAGACCAGCTGGGTTCCGGAGCCGACAAGGGCAGCCAAAACACCACCATTTGCAGGGGTACGGAAGACGTCTGCGTGGACCAACTTCCAGCCAGTGAGGTCTTCCACAGCCTCATCGTCTGACGAGATGTCGTTGTCGGCATCGCCTTGGTCGAGTAGACCCCCCGTCTTCTCGTCGGGTTTGCGAGGTGAACGAGTGCCAGTCCTGCCGCGCTTGATCTTGAGCTTACCGTCTTCGACGCTGGCAGCCTTGAGATCACCACGGATGGTGCGAGCGAATATGACTGCGACAACAGCTGTGAGCAATCCAGAGATGATGATCGAGTTGACGATGGCGAACCAGTGGGTACCGGTGGTGTCATCCTGGTCGGCGAAGAACAGACTCCAACGGTTCTGCCACTCGATATGTGGCTCCTCGCGGAAGTAGACCGAATACGTATAGGGGATAGTGAGGGTGGCATCCTCGTCGACATCGTCGATAGTAGCTGGATGGTAGGTCGAGTCCGAGGAATAGTAAGCGGCAGCGGCAGTACCATTTTTACGCATGGTTAGCTCCATGCCATTACTGACATCGGCAATGGAAGCGGGCAGGCCCTGAGCGTCTCTGTTGCCAGACTCGATGCTCTTTGCGTAGACCTCAAAACCGACTATGACCTTTTTGCCTTGTTGACCATCTCTTCCTGGAGCCATGTGGTAGCGAATGACGAGTGTGACGTGGTTATTGATGAAGTAACGTGGACGACCGGTAGTGGGATCCTCATCCTGGAAGCCCATCTTGAAGCCCGATGCGTAGTATTTGCGAGTTTTGTCGGCCGACACGAAGTTGGTTGCGCCGGGCAAGTTGTCGACAACCCATTCGGCCACGTAGTTGTCCTTCACAACTTCTTGAGCCTTTTGGAGACCTGCCCTGTCAACCTTGTGACTACAGAGATAGTGGACCTCGTCATCTTTTCCCATCTCCAGTTCATAGTCACTGACGACGATGCGATCGCCTCGGAGGACCTCGCCCAGGTTCAATGCGATACTCGATCCAGAGATAAGACCACCGACTCGTCGACGGCCACTGGGTGGGCATACGAAAGGTAGCTCAGAATAGGCATATTGGATTTGGGTCTTGTCCGAGTAGACCTTGTTGACGAGGAGCGGGATCACATCGCCGTCGCTGTAGCTCTTTATTGACCATCCTATGTCGTGTCAGCATGTGTCGACCGTCCATGGCCAGAAACAGTGGCATACCAGGAATATAGAAGGCGTGTGTGAAAGAAACCAGAAGGAAAAACGCAGCCCAGAGGCTGCTGCTTGGTGGTGGTAGGGTGGCCATGTGTGTGTATGTGTACAGTATTGAGGTGAGTGGATTAAACTATTCTTGACAGCAGACGTTTCGCAACGAGAAAGCAGACATGGGCTGAAACTTTTTGTCGTCTCGGCTGACAGAAGGTTGAGCAGGCAGATGTTGAAGGTTGTTCCTGGCCGAAAACGAGGGTAGTCGACACTAGTCTTACAATACGCGTGTCAGGATGGAGACCAAGGGATCAGCAGAGGCTGTCCTCTGGGCAGTGGAAAGTCAAAACAAAGCGGTTGGAAATGAAGTTGGAAGGCAGAACAAGAGAATGGAAGGGGAGAAGAAGGCGCAATGCGGAAAGCGCGATCACTGATACATGCAGAGCAGGGGGTCGCGACACTTTCTAAAAATGCTGCTGCGTAAGATAGGGAAAGCTTGTCCGCCAATTCAATGTCGACCGACCCCGGCTTTTCATGCATCCGCCAGCTCTCAACTGACTCGTCCACGCTCGCCCCGTCAATCAAAACCTAATCATTTGAAACGTCTTTTGATCCGTTGATTGCGCAAGCCATTGTCCTGTGCTGCGCCTGTCTGACTCTGTCTTCTTCTGAGCCTCGGTTTCTTGTCACCAACCCAAGTCAGGCTTCAACAGAAGGGGATGGAGGCTCAACCGCTATGCCGTTCGTATCATTGTCTCCGAGGGCTTGAGACCACCGCAGCCAAGTCACAGCCTCGCCGAATCAGGCCATGATCGCATTGCATTGATCGACAAAAAAGCGTTCCAATCCACACCGTTTTCCCCTTTGCTTCCCTCAATAGTAATATCTTTGTCAAAACTGCAATCTGGCCTGTCACATGCAGAGACGGTACATCAAGCAACAGCTTCGCAAAATACCAATCTCACTGGAGTCTTGCATAAGCCCGCTAGTCTGCTCGTCTTTGCTGACAACTGACATGGCTTGGTTCTGATCATGCTGTTGAGGTGCTTGACGCACCATAGAAGCAAGCGGCTGACCACAAGAGCTCAACCTGCATGTCAAGCTCTTCTAACTTGCTTGGCTTGCGTTGGCTTCGGCTTGATCTTGCGATCTTCTGTTGCAATTAAATTCGAGTTCGCAACGAATGTCTCCGAATGTGGAGTGGTTCTTGATAGCGAAAGAACAAGCATGAATGTCTGCACAAGTCCTTGTTGCCATAGTCCTTGACGAATTATGGTCTAAAGCCCTACTCTTAAGTTGCAATGCCTTTGCCCAGAATCCTCTCTAATCGCTCGCCAAGCTTTGCATACGCCACTGCACCATCTGCGTCTGCATCAGCAACCGCCTCGTTGTACAGAGCCTCCATGTCTTCTCTCTCGACCCTGACCACCCATCCATTTGCTGTAACCATCGTGCGATATTGTCCTTGACTTTCGAGAAGCAGCCCTGAGGCTCTGACCAGTCCCTCGACCCACTCGCGGCCTACGTTACCACCAACTTGCCTTGCTACGTCTTCCAGATCAACGACTCGTCTAGATTCAAGCTCTTCCCTCACAACATGCACAGCCCTCTCTCGTCTTTGGCTTTCTTCTTCTCTCGCTCTCTCTTCTTTCAACCTCTTCTCCTCCCTTTCCTTTGCTCGTTTAGCCTCTACCTCTGCCTCCTTTGCTGCACGTCTAGCCCTCTCAACTGCGAGCTGTGCCTCACGTTCCTCTGCGCCCTCAGCGTCTCTCGCGCGTTGAGCTTCTCCCTGCGAGCGCATGAATTCGTGATAGGCCCGGCGTTGGTCACGACGTTGCAAAGACTTGGCCTTCTTAGCACCAACTGTGCGATTGTTGTTACTTCCTGGAGGTGCTTGAGGACGCGGATTTACAGGACCCGGTTCTCCGTCAACGTCGCCGTCTTGTCGTGGGACTGCAGGTCCGGCGAAATCATTGAAGGGTGCATCCGGTTGCTCTTGCTCGTCCTCTTCAGCATCCTCGATGAAAGGTCGTGGTGGGGGTGCTGCTTGTTGTTGTCTCGGCTCCGGAGCTTCAGGCTCGAGATTGGGAATGTTTTGTTCAGCTTGATGCTCTGCTTGATTGTAGGTTGGTGGCTGTCGTCGCTCCTGGATATATGCCTGAATTTGAGGCGCATAATACAGCGCTGTACATAATGCGGCGAGGTGCAGTAGATCCTGGTATAAGGGTGTGCCAGGAGTTGCGAACGGTAGCAGAATATTCAACCCGCGTTGAATGAAAGAGAAGGGGTTGACCATGGTGCTACTTGTTTGGCTCAGTCGTGTTTTCTTTTTTCAGGCCAGATCTCAGCTTCTTTTGTGTTCTGTGAAGTGAGCGTATTGATAAAGTGAACCTAGGGAATCGTTGCAAGTGATCCAGTAGTTCGCTTAGTTCAATATTCTGCGATAGAGCGGCCTTATGAAGAGAACTGATCTCGCTATATTCGCAGTGGACGCTTGAGAGTAAGTCCAGAATAATTGGTTTTTTGTTCCGGATCTTTCGAAGTTTTGTGCAATACCAATCTGAGGGTTGTCAAGATGTCGAATGTTCGTTCGAAGACGATTTGTCGCTTGGCAATCGAACGTCATGAAACGCACGGACACGGATGGAATTGCACCTCGTTTATAGACCGACCCTGTCCGGTCAGACATGCGATCTCATGATTCTCATCACATGGTCTGACGCCTTGACCTAGGTCTGAATCTAGACCTGTGACATTTCCTTCATAAGAACACATCTTGACATGGCTGTTCAAATATCATAAATGAGGGCTTAGGTGCGCAGAAAACCAAAGGTATATTGAACATAAATCGCTATATGCAGGCCATGACATAGTGCTCGCTTTACGATCTTGAAGCAACAACACCCTTCTCGAGCGCAATAATGCTTTCCCGGACTTGAGGGCAGAAATGGTACCTCAACAATTCACCTTCCCAAATCGTCGTTGCGAAAGGATTACTTCCTTCCACCTCTTCCCTCAGAGGATTGAAAACGCCATCTCCCTTTCTCTCTTCTGTGTACCATAATGCTGCAATCTTCTTGCCCTGTACCTTGGCCACTTGCTGCAATAGACCCATCATGGCTAGACATGACTTCTCGGGTAGTTGCAAGGAGATTGTGAGAAGTTGTTTGGCAAAAGCAGCGAGACGAAGTGGAGGAACTGAGCGCAGATTCTGTGGTGGTAATAAGACTGATGACAACGAACGGAGGAGCAACACAGTTGTCGTCTGAACGTTGATCTTGTGCTTGGCTTGCTGAGGGAGGAGAGCTTCATCGTCATTGCCATCTGGGTCCCTCAGGCGCAGAGATTTGGCGCTCAACTCCAGATCAGGATTCATTGATGATGGCAAGAGCGTCTTGTAGAGGTGCGTGATAAAGAATTCAAGATCCAGATGTAAAGATCCGACACTCTTGACGACATCTTGACCCTGAAGAAGGGCGAATGCTGTGATGATGCAAAGCAGAGATTCACGGTTGATGTTTCTTGGTGCGGTAGATGCGTCTTCGTCTTCTTCAGCAAGTGCTTGCTCAGCAGCTTCGGTAGAGATGACAAGTTCGCGAAGGGCTTCGAGGATATCACCGAAGAAATCCTGGTTGATAAGGTGGGCATAGCGAGCAAGACCTTCCAGTACAGCGCCCATCAATTGAGGTACTCGTTGCTTGAGAATGCGGAAGTAGGCAACGAAAACCAATTTCAGCATCTCTGACTGGTTCTTGTCACGTTCTTCATGCGAAACTGTAGCATCGGCTTCTCTGAGCTCTTGCTCAACACCCTTGACTTCACGTAGACGTTTTCTCTCTTTTTTCGTCCTGAACTCTCGCTTTTGCTTTTTCTTCACGACTGGCTCATCATCCTCGTTCTTGTCAGTGCGTGTGCTACTGCTTCTGTGAGCAAATTCGGAAAGAAGTCGTAGATGCAAGAAGGTGTTCAGCACAGATTCGTGGATGTTGTAGTTTCGCGATTTCATCATCTTGCACAGCAAGTCAACAGCCTCGCGGGAGGCGTTTCCATCCTCATCATCACGGAACAACGTCTCCAAGCATTCGACGCATTTGTGGAAGTCCGGATTGACCTGTCTGATACTGAGTCTACCGACCAAGATGTTGATGAGGTCGCCACGGAAGTTGAAGTGGGGAACAGTGTTCAGGAGAGTGCAAGCGCAAGAGATAGCGACGGTAGCGACAGAGGCAGCCTCCTTGTCCTTGTCACCACTCTTTTTGGCAGCTCTTGTCAAGGACTTGACATAGTCGTGGTAGCCGCCGACGAGCATTTGTTCAAAGTTACGCAGTTTGCGAACGTCCTTGGATAGCTTCTGCTTCAACTCTTCCTTGGAAACGGGACGGATACGGTAGCCAGGGATGATGTCGCGGTAAATGGCGAGTTGTGTGGCCATGCAAAGCTTGACGACGGTTCTATTCTGGGATGTCGCATGGACTTGCAGCTTCTTGAGTTGGCCAATGTGCTCTTCCGGGTCTTCTGAAATCAAGCTGGCAACACGCGCGAGGTCCTCTTTGGCTTGGAGAATCTGTTCGCGCGGCGAGATTTGTGGCACTTCTGGCTCCTCTTCCTCGTCAATGTCTTCATTGTCGTCGTCTACAGCCTCATCCTCATCACCACTTCCCAAGAAACTGTCGGCATCCTCTTCTGTCTGTTCAACAACGGCAGGAGCTTGCTCGACCCAACCTTCCGAGGTCTTGATTGGCAGTCTTGTCTCTTCCTTCTTTTTCTTCAGATTGCGCGGTCGGTTCTCATAGTCCTGTTCAAGATCCCATCCAGCGGCGTTACGGTAGAAATTCTCGATTTTGTCGTCGGAAGAAATGCCATTCTTGGTGGTAGTGGGAGGCGACTCAACCTCTGGACTGATGCGACGCCTCTTTGCGATTGGAGCCATTTCCAGATGTGGTTCGGTTAGTTGATGTGTTGTCCGGAGTGAATGGCTTAGCAAGGAAAGAAAAAAGATATGGGCTTCTGCCAAGCCAGCGCGACTGGCCTGCATTTGCGGTGAAAACGAAACCCCCGAGAGGCCGCCTCCGCATTTTGGAAAGCATCCGAGGATTCTTTTTTCTGTCCCGCTCTTTCCTTGGATATTCACCCGAACAATATCAGTTCGTCGACCAGCTTTGCGCCTGCCTCACCCGGATCGCCCTCTTGGACACTGCCCTATTGCACGTCTGTTCTCGCTCGCGCTCCCCACACAAGTCGTTTTCGCAAACACCACAAACATGCGTCCTCTTACAGAAGGAGAATCCAAGACGGTCTTCGAGAAGCTCGCCAACTACACCGGAAAGTCCCTCACGAATCTGTTGACCGACACGGCCCCTGGCAAGGATGGAAAAGCTTCGAGATTTGTCTTCCGTGTCCAAGAATCAAGAGTCTACTACGTGCGCGAGGACATGGCAAACTTGGCTACCTCAGTAGCCAGAGACAACCTGCTGTGTCTTGGAAACTGCATCGGCAAATTGACCAAGACTGGCAAATTCCGCCTTCACATCACCGCTCTGGACATCATCGCCCCTCACGCTCGCGCAAAGATCTGGGTCAAGCCTAATGGAGAGATGCCCTTCCTGTACGGTGGTCACATTGTCAAGGCTCACGTCGGACGCTGGAGCGAGGACTGCCCTGAGCACCAGGGTATCATTGTTTACTCGATGAACGAGTATGTTATGCGCCTTTGAGCCACCCGATCCAACACACATGCTAACCTGTTCCAGTACTCCTCTTGGTTTCGGTGTCACCGCCCGCTCTTCCGCCGAGGCTAAACGTCTGGACCCTACTGGTATCGTTGTCTTCAGACAGGCCGATTGCGGCGAGTACCTCAGAGAGGAAGACACTCTCTTCCAGTCTTGAACGGCGTCATGTCTTTTTGCGCATCATCATCAAATATCTTGCCACGAACCGCCACCTACCCGCGCCCGAAGGAGCTGCCACAAAAGTTGCATTGGAGATACCCGTTGATGATTCCGGGATAGCAGGAGTTATAGGAGTTACATACTAGTCATGGACTTACTCAAGGGAAAGGGTGCGATGGAAGTCAAGGTTCGTGTCATCAACAAGAGCTAGCAGGAAAGCTTGCATATAACAAGCCAGCATATTCATTGATCAACTTACCCGCTCATGTCTCTATATCTTGACAATGTGATGCAAGCCACATAAAGTGTCTTCACATTCTGTGTGGAAAGGAGACCAAGTACGAACACATGGTCTTGAGACAATACGGGAAATAGCATCTCGAGAATTTGCAGTATAAAAATGTCTGAACAAGTTCAATACGATGTCTCCCAGGTCAAGCATCGTGTTGCTTTTCCGCCAGGTCGCAACATCCTAAATCCGCCGTTTCTTCCTCGACTGTGTCATTGTAATGGCTTCGTCTGTTCTAGGCCGTTTGTTGTTTTTGCTACGCCCTGGAGTGTCTAGGTTTTCATTAACCAGCTGTGGTTCTTCAGCCCGAAATATCTGGCCTATCCTATTTCTGAATTTCTGAGGCCGCCATATGAGTTCGCAATCTGGAGGGATATCCAAGTCCAGGTCTCGGTAAAGTGTAGCCAGATTTTGATCCTCGAAATCGTGAAGAAACCATAGCTTACCGGCGTCTGCACGCTTCTTGATGCTCGCTTTCATTGCCCTTTTGTGGTCGTCGGTCAAGGTGCCCATGTCTTCGTACTGCTCCGCAACCCACTTCTCTGTGCCCCAGATATCCATCTGAAGCGTGTAAAAAGGCGCAAGCGACTTCACCATATCCAGTAGGTCAACAGGTGTTGGCCTAGACTCGGGATCAAATCGTTGACATTGGAACACTATGTCGACAAGATCTTCGCTGTACAGAAATTCAGGCTCGGCTTTATGGTGCGGAGGATCGACTTTGATCCGTGACTCTCTGTCCTTTGGATCTTTCCAGTTGCGGTCCTCGGGATGAGTCTCTATTCGCATCATAGATTCGATGGTCTTGCCAAGCTGCCAGACATTGGTCCAAGAGTATAATACCGGCCAAATAGGTTTTGCGTCGTCCTGATCTATATCGTCCATATCTTCGTCTTTATCGTGCCCTGAGTAGTTCATGCACCTGTAATCGGTCATTTCCTCATTACGGTCTGTGTCGTCTATCTTCTCATCATCCGGAGTGTCTGGTTTGTCGAGCTCCGGAGCCAAGAACCCTTGTGACCAGGTGATACTCAAACGGTTTGCCACATTCGTTGGTTCTTCTTTGTAGGTAAGATGGGCCGATCCAAAATCCCCTATGACAGGCCTCGGATACACGACAAACTCATCTCCTCTTGTAGCATCGAGAAATATGTTAGATGGCTTCATGTCCACCAACACAATGGTTTCGTCGTTCTCTTTGCGTGCATGTGATCGCGCTCTTGAGCAGTCTTCCATTTGTACAAGAGCAGAGGCAAGGCTTTTCATGACATGCCAGATGAATGGCTCGGGGATAGGCTTTCCTATGGCGGCGTAGTAACCGATGAGATCATACAAGTCACCAGCATACAAGTGATCCATGTAGATGCGCCAGTGAGTTGATTCTTGAGTGCCGCTCAGGTATGGATCTTTAACGTCACCTCTCCTGTAACCACGCAGGCGTACGGTATCTGACTTGGTTGCTCGAGACTCTGGGGTGAGTAGTCCTTGGATGTAGGCCTCCTTGTAAAACGGTACTTTTACCCGGCCCCCGACAAGTGCATCACTCAGGCTCATACCTTTACACACCAGCTCGTTGTATATGCCCTTGTAGATGGTAGGCTCGTACAGAGTTTCTGTACTCCAGGAGTCTTTGATAGCCACGCGATCTATGATCCTTTGGTTCGAATCGACATTGACCCAGTAATGAACTGCTCCCTGGCCTCCTTGTCCCAAAAAATGGTTTCCTTGCCAATTGCCGTCTGGCAACCCGCTCCTGTCGTTGTCGCCTGGTGGCTGTTTCTTTTTACGGCTGTCGTGTGAACCCATGCTTGCCCCGAATGCGTACTCAAAAATGGCGAGGATAGAAAAGTATCAATTCAAGAGGATAACACTGTGGATAAAGCATGATGTAGGCGCGGTTTCTTTGTTCGAAGTCTGGGGCCACCGGATGCGGTCAATGTCCAACAGCGCCAATGAAACATTCGAACAACTTTGAAGGCCCAATTCTTTGTCTACACCTGCGATCAACGATCGATCGAATTAGTTCCTGAAAAACGTCGAGGTCCAGGCCTCTCGTACTATCGAACGTGAGATAGAAGTGCAACGGCAATAACATTCAGGTTACGAAACAAAAAGCAAAGGGGTATAATCTAGCTCACTGGCTGAAAGCAATTCCCACCAACAACTCCATCCATCTCCTTTTCTTGCAAGTCTTCACAGTTACCTTCAACTGCTACAACTGGCCCCTGAGAATCCGCAACTGGTCTAGCTTCTCTCAACGCTAGACTCTTGCTCTCTTGCTTCCCTGCTGTCCGTCGTCAGAGCGGCAGCGCTTCGATGCTGGGTGAGAAGGCAGCGAAAGCTGTGCAGGGGGTCCAGTGGTGGTGGGAGCAGGTTGAGGAGTCGGGCCCATGAGGGCTGTCATGCTGTCGCTCAGGGTGCTGGGCAAGAAGTTGGGAGGGGGCAAGTTGACCGATCCCTCGCGAGTGGTGGTGCGGGTGACTGAACCAACCCCTGTGTTCCACTCTCTGGGACGGCTTTGAGCCTTCGTCGCAATGCCCAAAGGCACAGTTTGATCGGCGGCCTAAACGGAGACATCAGCATGAGCTCACAAGGGCACGTCGCAGCATGGCAGGGGTGTTCATCAGTCTTCCCACATCATAGAGTCGTGTAGGGGTAGCCATAAAAAGGCACGATGTATATGGGAAAGAGAGCAGTTCCGCTGAGAGTCTTCATTGTGGCAGCTTTCAATGGATGTTCTCCTTTTCTCCGAAGAAGTTGTGCATTTATACAGCTCACAGATTGACCCACGCTGCGAAGAGAGATGAATGGTTGGACTTACGTGAATCAGGAAAACCACATTTTTGGAATCACTCTTGATGATGTTGTAAGATGCTTCGCTCAGGGTCTCCCAGTTCTTGGAGTCGAGGGCGCTCAGGCTTGAGGCGAACTGGTACTTCCAAGGGCCAGTGGTAGGGCTTCTGGTTGAGTAGCCGAGACGGGCTGTTTGTTCACATCTGGAGAAGCTGAGGAAATCGGGAAGCAGTTCGAGGAACTGCTGGTATGGCGTGTGCTTTGGCTTCTTCAGGGTCGTGTAGTGCGATGGGGTGCCGCCGACTAAGTGCAGGTACGTGACGACGAGAACACGAAATTCATAGCTGTAGCAAGGCACTAGGATCTCGTTGGTCTGATAGTATCTGTCAGAAGCAATAGCATACCAGACGCCGCACAGGTCATCCTCTTTGTTTTGTTGGTACACTTTCGGGACGTGGATGTTGGTGTCGCGAATGAGTTGCTTCAACTTGCGTGTGGCATCCTTGCACACGTTTGAGTACGAGCTTCGCAGGGCGCGACCAGCCTTGATAACCCTTTGAGCAGGTTCATCTCCTTCAGCGATTGTGGTGTTTTCGGTGTCAACCTCCAGGGTTTGCATGGCCAGCATAAGCTCGGGAAATTCGATCTCGGTCTCCTTGACATTACGGATAACGGCTAGCTTGGCCAGGGTCAACTTGATGTACCTCGCAACGAGCTTGCTCTGGGAATTCTTGGTGCGAAAATGGTCATCAAGCTGACGGAACATTGCCATAAGCACCGGATCCTTGTTGACAGCGACAATCGTTTCGATTTCCAAGGTCTGCGCAAGACTTCCAGGTAGATAAGTAACAGTGTGTGACTTGGTGTCGTTGGTATCAGGAACAGCAGATGATAAGAAGGGTCGTTCGGTGTGAGTCTCGGCACCAGTGACCTCAACCGCGCCAGCCTGGCCGATCAGACAGTCGCGCTTATTGCCCATGAAAGGTCCATTGTTGTGGTCAGAGTCATCAGCGTAGGCATCTGATTTGCAGGAGGTGGATTGATCCTGGCTAGCGTCGTTCATGGGCTCATCTGGCGCACCAGCATTGATGTACATTGTGCCGTGTTCGGTGTCGTCGGTAGCGGTGCGGGCCTGCATCGTAGCGAGTCGCAGAAGGTCTTCCATAGCACTATTGAAGGTGACGCAGTCAGAGGATTGGATTGCAGCGTTCACAGGAATTACTGACAATATCCGGAGACTCTTGTGATGTCGAGCTTTAATCTCTCCAAGCAATGTGTGAGGATATTCAATAGACAGGAAGATATACCGCGATCAGCTCGTTTTGATATCAGCTGCAGACGCTGCGCGCGCCGAGCAAAACTCTGGTGACGAAACAGGTGACCGTGGTATGAAGCGCAAGTGAAAGGAAAGTGAAGCATAAGTGAAGCATAAGTGAAGCGCCAATCGACGTACAAAAATCCGTTTCAACCAATATCAGGCAATCCTCACGGACATTTCGCGACTTGTTTACTGACTCTGTAGTGTGACAGTATCTGCTGGGTTGAGTCGAGGCTAACGAAAGTCGAGCAATTAAAGCAATAGACACAAGCGGCGGAGGCGCAGGGTTACATCCCTTATATAGCAATCTACATGTGCTGAAATACTGTCACCGTCGTAAGAAGCTGCTGCTCAAGCCTTGCATCTCCATACGTGAGAAGCTCCGGTCCTAATATGGAGAAGAGAATTTGTGCAAAAAGAAAGAAAAAAGAAGTGACCAGCGTTGGAATCGAACCAATGACCTGACGGTATAGGTGATAGGAGTAACCGATCCGAGGGATGCTGAAACAGCTGCCAACTACACCATCTTACCGCTGGACGGAAGATAGGCTGTGTGGCAGAAACAAATACCTCATGTCAATAAGGCTGGCACAGCACATGACCACGGAGTCTGCACAGCTGCAGTCAACCAAAGCCATGCCACAGACACTTTGCCTCCGCCGAGAGACACGGAGTGACTCGTTTTTGCGCAGCTCGATCATCATTATCAACCACACAAGGAAAAGCTTGGGAAGATCCGAGAGTAGCAGGTTGCTACCTCTCGCGACGATTCCGCCGAGCGATGAAGAAAGCTTTGCTCTTTGTTTCTTGTCTGAATGGCGAGTAAAGAGTGGTAAGAAATGCATGTAGTTCAGCCACAAGAACGCAGGGCAGGGCAGGGCGGGATAACAATATGCATGATGATTTCTTTGTTCTTTTTCTTTGACGGAATTGGAAATAGCTCACCTTCTAGAACTTACCCAGAGCCATCAGAGATGCCAAAAAGCTGCATCCAGCATGACTTGGTGTTACGTTGTTAATTTTGACAGGAATACTATGCAGTCTATAGACTCGTATTGACCTGGCTGCCATAATATTAGTGGTTGTTCGTCAATTTCAAAAAGAATTGTGTTATACTTCGCTTCTCGCAATCAATGCAACACTGGTCTAGAAACAGATCTGCTAGGAATAAGTCAACTAATTCTCTCATCTTCTGATCAGAATATGCATACCATGAGCATGTATACTCAGCTAAGCCTGGCATCGACATTGCACAAAGAATCTGCAGTCTTTGAGTAAGCTGTATCCGGACAAACCAGATAAAAGTACCAAAGAAGTCTCACACGTTACTTATCATCTATACAATACAATCTCTTGGTAATCATAGTGCTGAATAATATTGTATATCTGTAGAGAGGGGGAAGAAGCAGGAGGTGATGTTGGAAACAGCTACCCCGTGTATCTTCTCTTACTTTCCCGAGGTTTCGCCGCCACAACTTCACCTCCTAGGCATAACAAGGCGATACTTCAGATTTAATCAAACATTCAAGATAATGCCGAAAACAAGGGAATTTCCAGCTGGGTATATGTTCGATCAGTGTGTAGTTTGACCCTCAAGTCAATCAGGCATCTTTACAGCTACACATAGGACAGACTCTATCATCCAGATCCCGGACAAAAGATCAATCAAGATAAGGCATCCAAGTTTGCATCATCCCACACCCGTCAGGCAGAGAGGTCAGCAATTTAATGGGTTGCCCTCAAGGAGCCAACGAACCCAAGGACAAGAACAGGGTAGCCCCACCATTAGCCACGCATGGTATGATCATGGCTCAACCTTGGCCTCATGTTTTGCAGTCAATGGATCCAAATTCAGTCTGCAATGCACGCCTAATTGCCATAAAAAGGCAGATTCTAAGCAACTTTACAGTCAAGCAGTTTACGGGGCGACAAAGATTGTGGCTCGCTCAAACCGGTATCTGGTTCTGCCTCACATTCGAGGGAGCAACATTCCGTGGGACAACCTTGTCAATCTTTGTGAGCTCGTCCACATAATTCTGACTGGATCCTCTGATGAAGAACACAAGTGCGCAAATGAGCTTTGAAAATTTGAAACTGGCTGGGGCACTGGACATGCGCTGCGGTTGTTGTGTTATTGCCTCAGATCTGTGCATTGTGTGTTTGCCTTGTAGACGGAAACAAGTACGATATGCCATCTCGAAAGAAGGATACTCTGGAAGAGAGAATGTTTTAGACGTCAGACATACTCTTGAAAGGCAGACACGGATAGGCGCTGAGCGCCTCGAAAACCTAAGTTCGAATCACCGATAGTGTGGGTATATATTGAATCAAGTTCGAGAGAGAGAATGTGTTCAGTGGTGTAGGGGTTGGTGCCGTAAAATAGTTCGGGCCAGCTCTGAAACGCGGACGCATAGGGAGTAAGTACTCCAGTTCGACCCCCCGGCCGATCCCTAGGGGTTGACCATATCTTTTTGCACTTTTTGCTCTACATCTCGCGACAATACAACCAGCGCTGTCTCACACAGCTTTCTGGACTCAGTTTTCTGTTTCTTGATAAATTGCTGTGTAGACCTCACCTTTTTGAGCACCCTTCAGTATAGTGTCGTTAGCGCGCTTTCCTAAAGCCCGACCAAGCGTCGTCCACAGTAACACAAACAAGTGCATAGAGTGAAGCGCTCTCTGGTTGAGCCATAGCTATCACGACTTCCGCAGACCGAATCCTTGCTTTACACTACACAACAGCCGACCTGGCAAAAGTCGCGCGTTCCAGTGGCCAGTCACACTATTCGTTCAGACTTTATCGTTGTTTGGTTTCGAAAAGCAAACCACCTGCGCGTCCTTTCCTTCACTCGCCCGTTGTTCAACATTTCGCCGCACATCGAGAAAACCATCACATCAGCAGTGACGCACTCTCTGGACCAACCAAACCACTCCCTCTCTACGCTTACAAGTCAACGCACAAAGAGTGGCGCATTTCCACAAGACCCCCACAAGTCTCGACTTTGAATCCGCATCAGTCGTTCCTCATTTGAATCCTTCGACGACATGGCCAATCCAGGTAACGCAGACCCTAAGCATAAATGCATCATGGTTCAGTCAGACGGTACAGATAACTAACACTTTTCCGAAGATCATAACAAGACCTGGGCTGGAGACTACGACTCGGACGAGTATCCCGAAAATCCCAACTTCCTGTCAGACAATTCAGATATCGAGGACTATGAAGACTGGGAAGACTCCCGAGGCAAACTGCGCGTTGAACCCTCGTTCGATCTCCAAGAAACATCTATCCAATCAAATATCGACGTCGACAACTCAGTCGAGCTTCATCAGAGCTTGCTGTCATACGGAACAGACTTCGACGAACTGGCAACCCAAGACCCTATCCACGAGCGCATTATGGAGCTCGTTGTGGAAAAAGCTCCTGAGCCAGAGATTATCTTGTTCTCCAAGGTCAATCTCGTCAAGCTGGCCACGATCCACAAGTTGAAGGCTAGTAATCTTGACGATGCTATCCTCTCGTCCATGATGCAGGCTGTGAGTCTTGCGCAAGATGACGAAGCTGTAAGACGCGAAACGCAGAACAAGGAAGAGAGAATCATTCGCGACTGTATTGACCAGTTACACTGGCTCACCAGAGAGAACCACCTCCAAGAACACGTTGCTGGCATACTCAACAAAATCATCAAGGCGTCCCACTACGAGATTCCCAGTGTGATCCGGAAAACAAGGGTCGACGATCTATGCGGCATTCTCTACGCCATAATCTCAGATGACTACTACAAAGACGCGCCAATTGCTGTTGAAATCTCGAGTCCATCCCAGATCGACGACATCGCCGCCACAACCTCAGACCCGAAACTAGAATCTAAGCCTCTCAAGCATAAACCTCATGCAGGAACTCGTTTCGGCATCAACCTCATCACACACCTGACACTCATCGGTGGACGACCCATGCATGTCGAGAAGTTCTATACCACCGACAAAGCCACATTTTCTGGTTTCACGCGCAAGATCTCAAGTTCTCTTGAAAGCAGTCGAAGTTCTCACCGCAAACGCTTGGGATGCCTGTCCCAAGAAGAAATGGAAAACGGAAATTGGCTGTACCAAATCACATCGGACTTCGAATCGCTCAACATGGACTACGCAGCCTGGAAGATTCTCGACGTACCCAGCTTGAGAATGATGCCATCGGTCCAGGAAAAACAGGTTTTCATGATACATGTAAGTCTGAGAAGTCTCTTGTAGCTTTCCCCGCTACGCGTGCTTGGTTTTCAGTGGTCTATAAAAATGCACAATGGAATGCTCACGGGCGTGCTGTCCACTGAGAGGCTGCTCGGTCAAGGTCTCTCTCTGGACACTCACCAGATTCAGAAAACATCCTGCATTCTTATAAGCTGTAACAGAGACTGACCTATTCGCAGGAGTATCAACTGGGCATGCCCTCCCGCATCGAGGAGAAGGTCAGGGGCCGACCCAAGGTGTGGAACACCTGGAACGTGCTGGTCAGTCCCACCCTGACCTCACCCCCTGCGCCTGAATTCGTGCCTTGCTCCAAGGGCATCGTCATCAAGCCAGCCAGTATGGGGATGGCTGCTCTGTCAAAGGCTCTCCCCAAGCCTCAGGCCAAAGGTCCCCCTGTAGACAAGCAGGAGGTTAAACAGGGGAGAAGGAACAAGAGGATCAAGCAAAAGAAGAACAAGGGCAAGACCACGGCCAAACCGGCAACTTTTCATCTCCTCTCAGATAGAGGATATAGGAGCAGCTAGCATTGTTTGAAGGCAGAGAGGGGACAGTATTTGTAAAATCAACGGAAGAGACTTGTATTATACATCATGGGGGGAAAAAAGCATCAATTACTCCCAATCCTTTGGGTTGAAAAGAACTCTCTCCTCAGCCAGATCCGGCATTCCAATACCATCTATGTCATTTCCGGCATCCCTAAGCACATCCTTCGCCATCGACATCTTAGTCATGCTTAACTGGTAACTTGCTTCGCTCGAGCTCGAACTGGAACTGGATTTGGGTGAATCCTCACTTTCCTGCATCTGTGGTTCAGAGAATTCGTCGTTGTAGGCGTAGGTAGGAGAGTGGGTCTCCATGGCCTCTTCAAAAGCAGCGATTTGTTCAGGGGTAGATGGCCTGTGGGGAGCAACGAGACGAAGTCTGGTCGGTCTGGTCGTGGTCTTGGTCGGAGCAGGAGCAGTTGATTGACGAGAACGAGCGTTACCGCGCTTTGGTGCCGCGAGATCTTCAGGTGCAGGTGTGTTG
The DNA here is from genome assembly GCA_024195585.1 of Aureobasidium sp. EXF-3400. Taxonomy (NCBI): domain Eukaryota; kingdom Fungi; phylum Ascomycota; class Dothideomycetes; order Dothideales; family Saccotheciaceae; genus Aureobasidium; species Aureobasidium sp. EXF-3400. Next base: position 119,156 of record SWBL01000101.1, read on the forward strand.
CCTTGAGGTGTCTGAGAGAGTCTCTTGATGAGTTGATGGCGTGGGTCCTGAGCTACAATGAAGGCTCCAGCCTCAAATTCTTCTTCAGCACCAGCAAGAACATCAGGGCTCGAGAATCTAGCATTCTGGCCACCCATCTGCCTGGCATTGACTGCTCGATAAATACCAATCTCATGCATTGGCATAGCGGCCGCGCTGTTAACGTATCCAAAGCTTTGCATATCTTGGTATGCGTAGGCTTTCTGGCGAGCAAGACGTTGTAGGGCCGATACAGTGACTGGAGTCCAGAGAGTCCATCCATCAGGTACATCGCTAGGCTCGCTAGACTGAAGAGATGCGACACCACGGAATGGCTGAGTCTGGAGGGATGTAGTGGGATCTCTAGGCTCTGTAGGCGAGGGAGGTCTTGGAATAGCAGGTGTGGGATAAGCGCATGTCCATACGTCGCTAGGAATCTCGGTAGGCTCGGTGCTTGTCACGACATTCTGCCAGGATTCCTGACTGACTTGGAAGCTAGTCTCCTGACCAAAAATTGAGGCGATCTGGTTGCAGGTACGATACAAGGGGTATCCACGCTGCGAATAGAGTCTAAGGACGTAGATGCAAGCTCGGACTTTTTCGGAAAAGGAGACACTGGTAGAGCCGTCGGCATTGCAATGCAGTTTCGCGAGCGAGGGAGGCGCGCCGCCGCTGAACAACCATTCTGTGTAGAGGCGAGTGTATGTCGCGATTCTCTGGTTGCTCTCACAGTCGAGCATGAAGTTTCGCGCGCCTTGAGGAATATGTTTTTTGAACTTGCGGCTTTCCTCTTTCCAGAGCGGCGCGTAGACGAATAAGAAGAACAGAGACCCGGGAATGGAGAGGGGGCAAGGTCGAGCCTCGCACTGACATAGCATGAAGAGTCGAGAGACGTTAGAGGGAGTACTGGGCACGCCGGTAAATGGGTCATTGAAAGTTTCGGGAGCGGCGACTGGTTGCATGTGTTGTGGTGGTCCGATTGTGTCGACCAAGCGCAAGGAGGTGGCAGTAGTCGCAGGTGATGATGCAGAGGCAGATGTGGAAGAACTGGCAGCAACCCCTGAAGAGGGCTCAGAGAATGGTAGCAGATCCATAGTGCTAGAATCGGTGATTGATGGGCAGGAGGTCGTTGTTGCGCCGATATATGCAGAGACGGATTCAGATGGCGGCAGAAAATGAGTGAAAGAGAAGGACGATGAGAATGTCGGCGAAAGTGCGAGTGAAAGTGTCGTCAATTCGCCTACATGTCGCGCGTACAAGTGATCAGACTGTGAGATGCGGCTCTCGGAGACTACGGTAGCCTCGAGAACAGAGACACCAAAGACCGCTCTGAAGCAGATCAGGAACGTTGTCACTCAAGCTGGGTGAAACATGAAATTCACGGAACATGCGAGACACAAGGCAAGAGAAGAATTGAAAGAGACAGACATTTCCATAGCTTTCGTCAACCATGTGGACAGGACGCAAAGCATAAAAAATATGTTTTTTCTAAATCGACCAAGAGCAAAGAGAATATCAGTAGCACCCACCATAGCAAAATCTGAGAGGAGAGTCGAAAAGGAGACCATGTATTCGAGAGAAGGCGCTGTAAAAGACTAAAAGAAGATTGCAATATCCGTGACGCCTTGCAATGCCCAACCCGCGGTTCTTTTTGCTTCTACTGTACATGTGTAAGATGGAGGTCGGACGGAATGCCAGGGGAGTGAGGCGATATCAGGTCATGAAGAAAGTCATGACTGCCGTTGAAGAGGAAACGTCCGGGCGGTGGGAGATCCGGCGGCAGGACGTGGCAAGATTAAAATGCGAGATAGAAGGATACAGGAGTTTAGATCATTTGACGAACAAACTAGAGAAGGGGGTTCTGTTAGTACGCGGCCAGAAAGACGCAAGGTCAGGTTGCAAAACTCACAGTCCAGGCACCAGCGGTACCAGCGACAAGACCACCAGAAATCATCATGGGCCTGATACCCTTTGTACTCTTGAAGAGCATACCACTCAAAGCGCCAGCGACAATGCTGTTGGCAGCGTCGTGTTTACCACGGTAGTGGCCAATGAAAGAGTTGAAGCCGTTGTAGACCATGGCAATAACACCAGCCGAGTTGCCCAGGAAAGGACCGCGGCGAGTGATGGCGTTCAGGGCCGAGTTGAGGCGAAGCTTTGGCGGCGCTGATGCGGGCAATCTGTTCAGACCCTCTGCAAGACCCCAAGCTCCTCCGACAGTCAAACCAGCGAGATATGTGACACCAGTGCCGTAACAGAGGTCGTCGGACCAGCCGCGCGACGGCAAGGCACTGCGGTTGCCAGGAAGCTCCGACAGGGCTTGGTCGTCGAGCGACAGGTAGTCCAGAGTGTCCTGGTTCAAGCCAGCGAGGGGATGTAGCGAAGCCGGGTCGAAGGCGCCGGGTGTGTTGAAGAAAGAGGTGACATCTTGGGCCTCGAATTGCGGTTGCGATGGTGTCGTCACGGCCATGTCTTGCATGGGCGCATCCTGTGCAGGTTGTTCCGAAGTCTTGCGACCAGTGAAGGTGTCCCAGATGCCCATCTTGGTTCTTGCAGTGTGTCGAGTGTTTGAACAATAGTGTGGGTTGACGTCGCGCTCACGGCGGCGAGGGCAGTCTGACGAAACGAATTTTTGGTCAAGCTTCACCCTCGGTCGGAACTTTCCACTTCCATCCAGCTCCATGCCAAGCTGCTGTTTTTGCAGGTATACCACTTCGACCCGGCATCGCCATAACTTACCACTTGCACATCGGGACACCGAAACGTGAGTGCGAGATCAGAGAACTTTGTATGGAATCGAGTTGATGTCTTCTGCTACATACATCAACACATCGTTTGGCACCGCACTCTGCCTACATAACATCTCATCACACAAACATAGAGAATTCCGCCTGCCTCTCAAAACATGAAGCACGACTCGTATCGCAGGCAATCTCTAGCTGTTCCATCACGTCGCAGTTGGTCAATCTGGCCTAGCTGACTACGTGCCTGCCTAGCTGTATTCGACCTTCCGACTTTTTCCCACCATTGCTTCTCAAGAATCTCAACCACTCGTGACCACCAACCAGAACTGACCTGCACATCACTCAACTTGAAAACCGGCTGTGAGACACGACTCTTCGGAGATTAATGAAGCTCTGACAGGTCATCTCCAGACCCTTGACATGTGATACATTCAGCTTGTTTCTCGGAGCTCCATCTACATGTTCTCGACAACAACCACTTTGACAAGTTCGGTCTTTGTAAATGCGATACTGCTACGCTCGACTGCAGACACAACTTGCGTTAAACACGCAAAGCAAGTCTGTCAAGGATGGTCACTCTGCCGAGTGCCTTGAGGCTCATGAGAAAAATCGATATGAGCACCGTGTCCAAGTGCGGTGTGGGGTAAGAGCGAAGATTGCGTGCCGCGTTGGCCGCCAAAAGCGTGGACTCGCGGTAGAGAGCGGGGGTGACCGTGTGGTAGAGCAATTGATGGGGTTGCAAGAAAAGGTGCAGAGAAGACGCCTCGCTGTGAGCGCTTCGCTACCCATGCTTGTCTCGCTACTCGTGGAATCGCATCGCGGGTGGTTCACAGCATGGACTGACGAAACTACTCCGAGTAGGAGCATCAAAATCTGGGACATCGAACGATCAATATATCCAGATAGGGTTCATGATCACGGACAGAAACATTTTGGAGGTGGTTAGCGAAAGCCTCCACTATCGTTGTGGAGCAAGAGACGGACAAAGCGTCTCCCAATCGCGAAACCCGTCGCGTTGATTTTCTCGTCGACAACAGGACTCGACGACGTGACATTCGAGGGTCGTGATTGTAGTGAAGCATCATCATGCATCACGGCGGCCAATAGGCGACCCGAAGGAACAAAAGTCGCGCTGGGTGGATGCAGAAGGTGTGCATGATGCATCAAGTGGCTCGGTAGAGTGGTTTTCTGTCTTGGTCTGACAGCCTCGGCGCCCCGGTCTTGTGAAAGAGTGCAATGGACTGGAATACAGCAGGCATAGAGAGACAGTAACAGCAATCACGAGTGCCGAAACAAGAGAGGCATGTGGACCAAGGTGCGAGTCGAATAGACGGGAACAGAGCTATCGACATCAACACGATCGCGGCTTGTTGAGAGGACACGGCCAAGGTAAAGGAGCCAGCCGGACAACCCGCAACCCGCAAACCGCACCGCAAATTGATACTTTCATTTCGGTGAATCGGCCTTCTGCTTCAAGCGCACCGCCGAACGCCAGCCCACCAAAGGCTCTGATGCTCCTCTTTTGATTGAATCCCACTCTTCCTGGCATTAAACCACGTCTCCTTTCTTTCTCCCTATTCCTACGATCCGCTTCCATCCAGGACGAGATCCGACGGCCGGTTCAGTCATTCCTTTTGCGCATCGCCTGGTGAGTACTCGACTGTTTCCTGCTGCTCTGTTCTTCCTCGTTTCGCAAGTCTCTGGTGGTTGAAGAAGAGGAAAAAATTGTTTAGGGTTTGCATGAAAGAGGGCGACGCTCGGGCTAGAAGCGGTGCACGCGGGCTTTGACTTTTTTAGCATGTCGACACCTAGTTGGACCGTTGTGCAGACCAGCGGCTTTGCTTTCAATCTCCCGCCATAGTTGTCCCTACTGTTTGCTGCTGCTGCTGCTGTCGCGACTCTGTCCAGTCTGTCAGTGTCCATCTCACTGTCCTTCCTTGCTGCCCTCGTCGTCGCCTGTCTTCAATTGCCCTCCTGCCACTCCTTTTTTCATTCCTTGGGCCCTCGACCAAACTAACGGTAGCCGTTCAACAGTCCGCATTTTCTGCCCCTTCGAATTTCTCACCACTCGAGTCTTTACGAACGGCAGTCACTCCGCATAACGACTCGGACTCTTGTACATAGCCAGCCTCGACCGACCCATACATTGTTATAGTCGCCATGTCCGCCTTTTACGAGCAGAACAACCAGGCCGCTGCTGCCACTGGTGCATGGCCCGCGCCTGGACGCCAGTCTTCGTGGGAACAGCCTGCTCCTCCTTCGAGATCCGGTCAGTAGACACAACGACTCGTCGATCGGCACCAAAAATCTGAGACATTATTTTACAGGAACTGCTTCCGCTACGAGAGAAGAGTCGGCCGCATTCAGCTCCCAATTCGAAGGTGCGTAGGAGAAAGAGACGGCAATTCAACACGAGGCCAATGATCCTGGAGAAAAAGACGTGTACGAGAATTTGGAACGATTGGTTCTGTTGGATTGACTGGAAAAGCAGAGATTGGGAGCAGCAACTGACGGAATTTCGCAGAAATTGAGCGTGCCACCGACAACCTCGTCAAGAGCGGCAAGTGGATGGCTGGCGGAGCACCACAGTACAACAACCGCCGCGAGTCTATGCCTCCCATGGCGATGGGCCGTGGATTTAACGCTGACTATGGTGAGTGTTTCGGGTCTCTATAAAGTGAGCTAGTACTTACAATCGAACGTAGCTGGTTCCAAGTCTAACTCCCCTGCCGATGGTCGCATGGGCGGTCCGGGACAGGCACGCCACCACTCGGTCAGTGAATACGACGGTATGCGATCCAACTCGGCGGCTGGTCTCCAGGGCTATTATGCGTCGCAGCGCTTCGCACCGCGTCAAAATGAGGCAGAGCAGATGATGCAGGCCAAGCGAAGGATGGCTGCGCAAAGAGAGAGGGAACTCCGCAACTATCACCAGGAGCAGCAATACAACAGGAGTAAGAGCATCGCAGAACAGCCTTAGACAATTAGAATGGCAAGTTGATTCCCGCCTACAGACACTTCCGCCCAAGGTCCCAAGCCCGACCGCGCTCTGAGCCCTGCAGCTGCTACAACCATGAGTGAAGACGAACGCCGCGAACTCATTGCCCGTCAGCACCGTGCTCTCTACGGCAACGAATCCGCCCTGTACCCCACCTCGGACGCTGCTGCTGTTGCTGCCCGCCGTGCCTCGCAGGACGTCAGAGGCTCCATTTCGGGAGATGTCAGAGCATCCATCTCGGGAGCCTCCAGAAGTGGTGCTTCACCTCTTGCTTTCGACCCTTTCCATGGCGAGCCTGCTGTTCAGATGCCTCCTCGTGATGGTGTCATGCTTCCCAAGTCGCCTAACAGCGCTTCATCTCCGCAGTCGAACCCTACCACTTTTGGCAGTCTGTTGGGTGAGACTCAGCAATCGAGCCGTACTTCAGTATCCTCGCCCAGCGGCTCGCCTCCTCTCGGCCAGGGCTCTAAGGGTGCCGCGGCTGCTCCTATTGGCACTCGCCCAGCGCCCAATGCTGCGCAAGCTACCGGTCTGAACAAGCGTTCAACCACTCCCCTTCCTTCACCCCTCAGCTTTGGCTTCAGTGCCAACGAGCAAGCCAGAAACGAGCGTTCCACCTCCGCTGGCCCAAATGGCTCCGTAGCTGACAAAGGAGTCAATCTCGGTGCTTCTTGGGGCTCCAACAGCGGAGTCTGGGGCTCGGCTAAGAACAGTCTTGGTGTTCAGGCTCCTGTCTGGGGTTAAGCCACGCCCACATTTCTACGCATCACTAATCCTCTAAATCTGTAAGAGGTATGCCGGAGTTTGTTTCATGTTTTTTTTTTCTTTTCATCATCTCTCATACTGCATGGGTCATCGTTTTCAAGCACGGCAACAAACCATCGAGACTGGACAAGAAGGTGTCTTTTGTGGGTTCATGGGAAACAACATATACCCCGTTCGTGCATCGAGTTATGGGTTTGGGTCATTTTTATCGACTCAAACGGGGGGAAGGAAGATTGATCCTGTGCAGTGGGTTCCAGCAACTGCATAGGGTCTTTTCCCTTCGGCTGTCTTTGGGTTGATCTCTTTTTTTCCTTCTTGTCATGTCAAAATGTCGTCGAACGATAGGCGGTGGTTGTCGGTACAGGGGCTAGCACATGGTCTGGTGGCTGGAGATGGGCCGTCTGGACATGGTCGATGTTTTGCTTTTCGTCAGGGTTGTTAGGTGGGTTGGTCACGGGGTATGGTCGGAGTCTTGATTCAGTACGATGGGGGTTGGAGGGGTGCGTGTATCATGGGTAATTTGTATGGACGCATAAGACGGGAAGGGCAGGCGAGTCGTCTTTTCGGAATGTATTCAAAAAGCATGTTTGGCTGGGTCATGATGCTGGTCGTGCTGTGGTCTCTGTGTCTGGCCGTGATTTGTGAAATATGGACGGGTCTTCTGTTCCCCAGGAAGCGTGCAAGAGCGTCGAGACCAGACGGTAGCGACAAAGGGAAGGAGCTTTCGCCAAGGCCTCAAATTGCATCCGTGCGCGACGCTGGCTGGGACGAACAGCTGGTGTCAACTGGAGCATGGAGGAGAGAGTTCAGGAAGCTTTCGACAGCACAACGACAACCCTCTCGCCCATCAATTGCTGTTCTGACTCGATCATTGCTGGCCCTTGTACTCGAATCTCGTAGCGATCCAGTTTCGAATCATATCTATCACCCGCTTCTCGTCACACCCCGGCCATCATGGTACGCCTACCTGTCCCTATTCATTCCTCCACACTCCGATCTGCGTATGTTCCTGACAGGACATGCTGCGCACGTTTGTCGCTCTGCCACATTGCTTGAGGGCTGTCCCTGGATAGATTGGGTGAAAGAATGGTCTACTGGGGATGAGCGACAAAACTGTGGCAGCAATCTACGGCACTGTTCTCAAATCGACACACGACTCTTGTACACGTACTTTTATCTGACCCAGCTGCGCTCGACAGTCTTCTCCTCGTCCTTCCTCCCCCGTCAACGCCGCTGCCTCGACTGGCTCCACCACTGCTCGCGCCGCTTCTCCTAGAGCCCCTGGCGGTCCCGCAACCGCTATTCGCAGAAAGGCAGCCGCTGATCGTGCCGACCGCGCCGCCAATGTCAGACCCAGCAGCACTCGCGCCGCAGGTGCCGGTGGCAGCAGCAGCACCATGCTGAGACTCTACACCGACGAGTCACCAGGTCTCAAGGTCGACCCCTTTGTCGTCCTTGTCCTCTCCGTCGGCTTCATCATCTCGGTCGTCGCACTACACAGTACACCTCTCCGTCTGTTGGAGCAAGAATGATTCACTAACACATAATCCCTAGTCCTGGCTAAGATCACTAAGAAGTTCTCCTCGTAGACACATACCCCCTCATCAGTCTCGTGCGCGCGATGCTGCCCTCGTCCTTTATTGTACTCTTCCACCTTTTCTTGTATCTCCCATACGGTCCGGCGTCGAGTTTTTCTTGTTTGTGCTGGGATGGAAAAAGACAAAAGTCGCTTTTATACCAGATTTCTTCGCCCCAGGTTGTCTTGTTCTTTTTCGATATCAATGAATACCAGATTTTGTGTCGTGGATGCTCTCTTTCTGAGTCGTTGGAGTCTTGTCACCGTCTTGTGCATCCTCGAGGGCATGAATTGCTAAGCGTAGGCATTGGAAGGCCTGGTAATAGTATAAGCATGCGTACAGCAATCTTGTCGCTGCGGCGCGATTCTCGGCGCTTCAATGGGTGCCCCTGACTTTATCCACAGTTTATCCTAAGCTTATCGCTGCATCATTGTGCCGGCAAGCGCGTGGGGACGTCTCAGATGCGGGCCGAATTTTGGCTAAAAGAGGCTCCCCACTTTGTTTTTGGTTGCGTAGTGCCCCTCCACGGGCATCCACTCTTTACACGTTTCCGCCAGCCTGCCCGGGTAGAGTTCGAGTATGCTGTGCGCTGCGGGAGAATGCGTCGTCTCGATTCTCGAAGATCGAACGGGCAAGAGGAGACGGGATTGGAGCATGGCAGTTGATCGTGGCACAAAAATGTAGGCAGGCGCCACCAAGGTGCATGCAATCTTTCTCGAAATTCCATTGTACTCTGTTTCTCTGTTTTCTCCACGAAGTGACAGTGACATCTGCTCCATCCTCGCCTCTCCCGCCTAAAGTCGAAGGTCCGCTTTGTCCACCACACTAAAAGCTATTCTGTACGCTGCCGCCGTTGGCTGCCACCCAAGAGACCATGATGAACGTGCTCAAGCCTTTTGCGCGGTAAGTCCATGCCATGTTATTTAAGACCTGAAGCCTTCCCCTCCTCAGACCACTGATTCTACTCTTTCCCTTTCCACAGATCTGCTCCTTTGCTCGCCTCCAGAGCTACTATCCGCTACTCGGCCATTGCAAGACCTGCTCTTACTTGTTACAAAAAGATTGAACCCGTCACATTCCGTCACTACTCTTCCAAAATGCCTTCTGCTCCTACTGTCAAGCTCAACAGCGGCCACGAGGTAAGATTCCGGTAACATGTAAGACAAACTCATCAGATACTGACTTCCAGCATAGATGCCTCTCGTTGGTTTCGGTCTCTGGAAGGTCGACAACGACACTTGCGCCGACACTGTCTACAACGCCATCAAGGTTGGATACAGACTCTTCGACGGTGCCTGTGACTACGGCAATGAGAAGGAGGTCGGCCAGGGTGTCGCCCGTGCCATCAAGGACGGACTTGTCAAGCGTGAGGAGCTCTTCCTTGTTTCCAAGCTCTGGAACTCGTTCCACGACGCCGACAAGGTCAAGCCCATTGCCAAGAAGCAGCTCGCAGACTTGGGCATTGACTACTTCGACCTGTACATCATCCACTTCCCCGTCGCTCTGAAGTATGTCGACCCCAGCGTCCGCTACCCTCCCGGCTGGACCGACGAGAACGACAAGATCTCCTTCTCCAAGACCCCTCTCTCCGAGACATACAAGGCCATGGAGGAGCTGGTTGACGAGGGTCTCGCCAAGAGCATTGGTATTTCCAACTACAACGGTGCTCTCATGCTCGACCTCCTCCGCTACGCCAGAATCACACCCGCCACTCTCCAGATTGAGCATCACCCTTACCTCACTCAGGAGGGTCTTGTCAAGCTTTGCAAGGAGAACAACATCCACGTCACTGCCTACTCATCCTTCGGTCCCGCTTCCTTCGTCGAATTGAAGATGCAGAGAGCACACGACACCCCTCTTCTCTTCGATAACGAGGTCGTCAAGAAGATTGCCGACAAGCACAACAAGTCTGCTGGTCAGGTCTTGTTGAGATGGGCTACTCAGCGTGGTGTTGCCGTCATCCCCAAGTCCAACAACAAGGACCGTCTTGCTCAGAACCTTGACGTCTGCAGCTTCGACCTTGCTGAGGATGAGATCAAGGCCATCAGCGCTCTCGACAGAGGCCTCCGCTTCAACGACCCTGTCAACTACGGCCTCAACATCCCCATTTTCGCCTAAGGAGTTTAGCCAGTGAAAGAGATAAGATTGGAACATCTCACACTTGCAGAAGGAGAAGATTCTTGTACCTTATATCCTTAGCGCACTACGAACTGAACGAATCTTAATTATTTTGACCTGATCATGCTGTTTATCTCCTTTGCAAGTAACTCTTCGGAGGTAGAATGTGATTGGCTTCAGCAGTTGAGTAGAAGATGTGAGACCAAAGGTACCGCACTCTGAAGCCACAAACTCATCTTTGTCCTCCTCGTGCCGCTCGTGCATAATGAGCATGCCATCCGTCGTCGAGACATCCCTGTCTTCGAACCGCGTCTGGCCAAACAAACCCCGCGATTGGTAAACAGCTCACCCCAGAAAAACAGACGTCATTGCTCACCTCGTGTATCCACCTTTATGTGTTCACATCCTTGACCTCTCCAAGATACAAAAAAGCTGAGCTTCCTCCTTCTGAACCTCGATCTCCTTTCTCCATCTCAGATTTATTTTGAAACGCCGAAAGAAATACATCAAGTGCAACCTTTCGACCAACCACGACTATACCAAACTCAATACTCAAACTCTAAACCAAATCTCTCAAACAATGTCTGACAACAACAACTCTGCCGAGCAGAAGCAAGGTGGCGGTTTGTTTGGTAGCCTCAGCAATGCTGCTGGCGGTCTCGCTTCTGGTGTCGGAGGTGTAGCATCGGGTGAGTCTTTCTGTGCTTGCAAGCTCTACAATGACAACAGACTAACGAGTCTTTCTCAGGCACCGTCAACACCGTTGGAGGTGTCGTTGGCAACGTCGGACGTGGTGTTGGAAAGACCCTCTCTGATGCTTCATCCGGACTCGAGAACACAACCAAGGGCGCTGGTGGCAGCATCAACGATATGACTGGAGCAAAGAGTCAGCCCCAGAAGAAGTAAGATCTTCGGAAGGGAAGCCTAAGGATTGATTGGAGCCTGCTGGGCAGTAAACCGATATGAGGTGGTTACTCGAGCATGACTTTTATGATAATTTATTTTCTTTGTCACTGTAAGGAATTTTCTATCCGGTGTCTCAGTATAGTATCTCTTCGTGAATACTACTATTGTTGTGCGAGTATCGCGCAATCGAATACAGTGCGATCATCTACTGACAACCGACAAGGGAGTGTGGATGGTGTCTGCCTAGCTCGTAGTGGTGAGTGTGACCCTGGACGCAATCCTACAAATTGCTGCCTTCCACTGTGAGCTTCCCACTTTCACCCTCCAACATCCGACAGACTTCGATGCGATGACTACAGCCCTGATTTTTGGTCCAACCGGCGCAGTTGGCTCACAAATCCTGACCACGCTTCTCTCGTCCTATACTTGCACATCCCTCACGACCATTTCCCGTCGCGCGCCTCAAACTCAGACTCAAGTTTCAAAATTGAAGACTATCATCGAAGCTGACACTGCCAGATGGGGTCCCATGATCTCTACACTCTCTCCTGCTCCTTCAGTAGTCTTTAACGCGGTTGGAACCACCATGGCCAGCGCCGGATCCATCGCCGCGCAACGGGCTATCGACCACGACTTGTGCATTGAAAACGCAAAAGCTGCAAAGGCTGCAGGTGTCAAGACGTATGTGTATTGCTCGAGTGCAGGAACGACCGGATCGTTCAGTCCATTTGCCTTGACACCATATGCAAAGATGAAGAGGGGCGTGGAGAATGCTATCAAGGAACTCGACTTCGAAAACGCGATCATCTTGCGACCTGGAATGATTCTAGGCAGAGAAAGTCCAAAGAACAAATGGCTCGAGGATATCTTCGATGGTTTCAAGAAGATCTCACAGGGTTTCCAGGATAAGTGGGGTAGGAGTGACTTTAATTTGTTTATCTGATGTGCTGGTGTGGTATAATGAGACTAACAATATTATGCAGCGCAAGATCAGACGACTATTGGGAGAGCAGCAGTAGCTGCTATGAAAATGGTAGAAGCAGGAAAGGCTCCAGAGAAGTTCTGGGTTCTTGAGCAATCGGATGTTGTAAGGCTAGGAAGAGACGATTGGAAGGCCTAAGGTCAACATGATCTATCAGAAGAGCTTGTGATTGATGGCCATCATCTGAAAGTACGACCTCGCTTCGAGCACCCGAGCTGTCCTCGCCTTAGAATTTGATCAGGCTGACTTGTCTGCAGCGGCACTTTGACAAAGAGCAGTCCACCTAGGAAGACTCAGGCAAGCAATTCAATGAACGACGCCATTCATTTTCGCCCGATAATAACTTTCCAGCCTCCTCGTGTGCAAAAGACAGTCACAGTGTAGCTATTGAAATGCATAATACTTTCAAGAAGAATGTGGTTTCTACATCACATTCCAATTGCAACTATGCATTTCGATAGCTTATAATAACCCTTATACTCGTAATGGAGAAGGGGTGGTTAGTTGCAAAACTGTGACCGTCTACAGCACACGGGGAGAAGATGTCTGGTTCACTGATACTGCGATGCATATACCTGCATATCTCGGGTCGACCACTGATTGGATGCACCTCTGTATACGAAACAAACAGATTGTAAGCTGCATATCTTCGACGAATTGATGTCTTTTGGCGAGCACGACCGCTCGCTGCACCTGCCCAAGATAGAGCAGCTGATATACAGTGCGGGGCAGTTACTGTGCCCACCCAAATATCTTACATAGGCTTATGATAAAAGGCTCATCCCAACCTGTCTTGACGGTATAGTCGATTCTTCCATTCCATCCACCGCTGAAGATGATTTCGACATACACTGCCTCTTATATCGTTCTGGCCTTTGCACTTGGAGCATATCTGTTGTCAGGTCTGAGCTCCAGGCCAAAGAACTATCCACCAGGTCCTCCAACTCTACCAATTCTTGGTAACTTACATCAAGTATGTGCTAAGTTCTATACAAGGATAAAATGAACGACTAAGCCTGACATCGACAAAGATTCCTAGCAAAAACGAATACCTCCAGTTCACTAAATGGGCTAGGGAGTATGGGCCGATCTACAGCATAATGGTCGGCAGTCGACCAATGATTGTGTTGAGCAGTGTTGAGGTTGTCAAAGAGTTGTTGGAGAAGCGCAGTGCCATATACTCGGATCGTCCCGAAGCGTATGCGGCAAAACACATCCCTACTAGCAAGCTCCGTATTGTGTTCATGGTAGGTCGGCATGATCACAAACACTCACCTTTACTGACCTTCATTGTCAGCCCTATACCCCATTATGGCGTAAGTTGCGCAAGGTGACCCACTCGCTTCTCAGTATCAAGGCAGCGAAGAACTATGATCCATACCAGGAGATGGAACGCAAGCAAATGCTGGACGAGATACTTATCAATCCCAATGACGTCTTCTCGAGTCTGCAAAGGTACACGACATCTCTCACTGCCACACTATTGTATGGTTGGAGATCTTCCTCGACTGCCGACCCCAGGTTGCACAAGCTTGATAACGAGCTGGCTGCTTTGCAGGCTGCTCTTGGCACGACTGCTGCTGCTTTGCTTGATGCCTTCCCGATCATGAGATTTCTGCCTGACGCTCTTCTTCCTGTCAAAGACAGGGTTCACCGTGCGTTGCAGATGGGCCATGATGTCCACATGGAGAATTGGTATGCTGTCAAAGAGAACATCAAAAGTGGGACTCTTGGCCACTGCATGAGTATTGGGCTTGCCAGAGCACAAGATAAGGATAACATAACAGACGTCGAAGCTGCTTATGCCGTGGGCAATATCTTTGAAGGCGGCATGGAAACCACAGCAGCCACCTTGTATGCCTTCATCCAAGCCATGCTGCTCTTCCCTGAGGTCCAAACAAAAGCACAGGAAGAGATCGATCGTGTCGTAGGACCTGGCCGTCTGCCAGTTATGGCCGATGCAGTCAACTTGCCTTACATCAGACGTTGCGTGAAAGAGCTTGTACGATGGTTTCCAGTCGCACCTCTAGGTGCTGTGCCTCACGCATGCACCCAAGATGACGAGTATATGGGATACAAGATTCCGAAGGGAGCACCAGTCATCTTGAATGCGTGGGCAATCATGACGGATCCAGACCGATACACAGAACCTCGTCGTTTCAATCCCGATCGCTTTACCGAAGACGGTGACAATATTTCTATGACAGAAATGGCAGCCCATCCAGATCCAAGCAAACGAGACACTGTTGGATTTGGAGCTGGTCGACGTCTCTGCCCTGGCATGCATGTCGCTGACCGAAGCCTGTTTCTAGGTATTACTGGAATCTTGTGGTCGTTCTCTGTCACGCCGAAGAAGGATGCTCAAGGTCAAGATATCTTGCCTAACGCCAACAACTTGATTGTTGGCCTTGCAGCTAGGCCTGAGCCTTTCGAAGTAAGCATTTTGTCTCGCGATGAGAAACGGGCGTGTATCATCAGAGAAGAATGGAAGAATGCTCAGAGGTTGCTTGACCCAGAGACAAAGCAGTGGATGGAGACTCCTGAGGGTGATTGGGACGCTTCTCTCAGAGTATGACTCACGCAAACACAACACAAGCATCAGATCACGGTAATAATCAGATTGTGAATGCCATGTTCGAGATGGAAACAAGGCCCTGCTCTCGTTTAAGGCGGACCTCGGCTGTGGTGGCTTGGCTTGGCGTCTTGGTTTAACAGCGATCTCTACTCCTTCCTTCTCATCAATCCTCCAACTTTATGGCCGTAAACTCTGTTACTCTTCACCGGTCTCGGAAATGATCGTAAAGAGTTGTTCTTGAACTCGTAAAGGCGCGTGACCTGCTATTGATTGAAGGATTCTGAATCCGAAGGATCCTCAATTGGTAGCGAATCTCTGCGCACTGATGGTCGGTCAAGACTGTAAGAATAGAACGCGCAGTTGAAGAATGCGCAAGAGGCGCTCGCTAGCCTAACTTGCTCATGCGGTAGGTACTATTTATCAGTAGTGCATATCCAGCAAAGAGAGATATAATCCATCTGGTAAGCAAACGTACATTGACACTTCTCAAGCACATTCACAACCACACCAGAAACATGATCAAGCAAACCCTGTTGCTCATCTCAGGCACTGCCTTTGCATCTGCTGCCTATTCGGGATCTGGAAACATATTCGGTAGCTCCAACGACACTGCCTTTGTAAATGCAAACGAAAACCCCAACATCACGAAGTCAGTCCCGTTCCAGATGGGCGACAGGAACTTCACGTTCCGCGTCAATGTTGCAGAGTTCGCTCCAGATTCGAGCACAAATGTACAGGATCCACGCATTGCAGCTTCCTTCTACGCTCTCGAATGGTCAAGTGACACGAGTCTGAACGATACTGTTGCCGCTGCGGAGTCTCTCAGTGGAGCGCAAATGCCTCGTTTTTGTGTCTCGCTTCCCCTCGGTCTATTTTCAGCGTCAGTCAATAACGGCTACGACGAGAAAGACGATGAAGATTGTACAGGAGCTCTTGGGAAGGATTGTGTGAACGATCTTAAGCAAACGAGCTATGACCTCAACAGCGCATGCATGGGCAACCTCCCTCGAAGCTGTAATTCAAAACTCGATAGTGGAGGCATTGGAAGCACCTGTAAATTTTACTTGCTAATTCTTTTTCTCTACACCATTGACTTACTTCTATAACAGCATTGCTCGATCAAGGGGCATCCCAGAACTCATCGAGCCTGGACATGCAAACTTCTCCAGTCGACTTCTTCCACCGGTCATCTTCTGTGTATTCTGCCGGAGATGATACCTATTACCAGAGGGAGTCTGAGCGCCTCCATGTCGTCGTTTTTGCTGGGAAGAACACTTACCCTGTTTGTGTTCGTGTCAAGACCGATCACCTGAACAAGAAGAGTCCCGCGACCTCCGGAGCAGCAGGAAGTTTGACTGGAAGTCTGATGCCCGCGATGATGGTAGCTATCAACGCTGCATTCTGGCTGGCTTGAGTCAGCATCAATGCTTCGAATTCGTATGATAGATGACCATGATGCAAAGCAATTCTATTTTCAATCTCCGGATAATGAAGTTTTCAACTTTTCTGCTGATCTAGTATGGATATTTTATTGCACCTGTAAATATATCCTTGTAGTTCACACCCTCGCCTCTTAATTTCTTCTCGGCATTGCCGAGTACAGGCTCGATCCTAGCATCCCAGTTCGGATCAAAGAAGAATGGAATAGATATGCGCATATCCCGAGATACGTGTAGAACTTTGTGCTGTGTTGATTTGTAGATGCCGTCTGTCCAGACATTCAGCATATCACCAATATTACAGATGAGAGTGTCCTATGGAAGCAAGTCAGCAATACTATAGCATGGCCGTAGGGGAAATAATGTACGGGAATGGGATCGGCAGATATCCAGTCTTTTCCGTTGGGAGCAAGAACTTTCAGAGAGCCTTTGTGCTCATCGGTCAGAAGAAACGTCAAGATTCCAAAGTCGCTATGCTGGTACAGTCCGCTCTTAGATTGGTCTGTTCCTTCAGAAATTCCAGGATATGCAGCCAAACGCAGTTGCCAAAATGATTCGTCAACTCTGCTGGAGAACACTGCTTCAGGTACATCCAAGGCCAGGGCAAAGGCTTTCATGATTGCGACACCAAGAGCTACGAGACGTGTAGTGTACTCTTCGGCGATCGAACGGAGGGATGATGGCGTCTTAGGCCATTGGTTACGACCAAGACCTTTCGTGTACGGTGGTCCTTCTGTTTCGAGTTCGCGAAGAAAGTCAACAGCCTGCGAGAACCATCAAATCAAGTTCGATTGTTTCGTTTCGCTCAAGCCTACTTCATAGCCTGCATCGGTCCTCTCTACCAATCTGTAACCTCTGCTATCATCGCCGTACCCCTCACCGCTCGGTTTGACTTTGATCCCATCCTTCTCCTCCTTCGAGGCAGTAGTAAAGAATTGTTTGGCATTTGATAGCATTTCAGTGAACAGTGCCGGATCAATCCCATGGCCAGAGAGATAAAAGAAACCAACTTCGCGGCATGCTTGATCAAGCTTCTTGGCTGTTTCGAGCTTTGCATTGTTACTGCTGGATGCATCCAGGAAAGCCGAGAAATCGATAATCGGAATCTGCATGGTGCTTGTGTCTAAACAGTAGTTTGAGGAGATATAATAACTCTGAACTAGACTTTTCAGGCAGTCGCCAAGTTATGTATCATCCTAACTTACCTTCCCTAGACGGAACTTTTGCGGTGTCTACAATAGGCAGCTGCCAAGATAACGACCTACTCCAATCCGACGCCTCTAAACAGAGCGATGTAGCGGTAATTCTAACCAGCCGGTAAAGTGACAAGCTAGCTAATCGTCAACGAGAAGCAGGTCGTCAAAACAAAGACTATTTAACTAGAAAAGTCTTTCTATCCATCTATCTATAGAACTATAGCTCTTCGAGCTATATCCTATTAGAAAACCTATCTACTAGTTTTACTACCTATCTATAGATAGCCTATTATATAACTATACCTATAAGCTATTCCTTTTTCTAATATACCTAAACCTATACTATAATAGGTATCTTGAGCTTTATAGTTGGACTAGAGTACCGTAGTATTTAAGGCACTTTTCTAGTTGTCTAAGGTATCTTGAGTATTATTTTCAATATAGTCTTTATAACCTTTAATAGCTCTATAGCGGCTGCCTTTATACTCAGTTTCTTTATATAAGAGGACCTCTTAGTAGTAGATGGTTTAGAAACACGTCTAGGAGCCATATCAACAGGGATGATTAATTAGGGACTGCTGCTAGCAACGATCTATTGACCTTTTGAATTTACTATGGTACCCTTACCAATCGCGCGAAAAACGGCGAATTCCATACATCTCCCACCCCACAACGCTCAGTCCGAACCCTTTCGCAAACGACAGTAACACTCCGGTCCCTTTGCTCCCTTTCTTCTTTCCAGCCATGATTGTGGAGGCAGTGCAAGGAACACTCTGTGGCATATACCAACGTCGCTTCTTCAAACCCTTTCTTCAGCCATAGCTCATTCCTCCGCGGACGAGCCACTGTGGCACCGTGGTAGTATGCTCGATTGATTGTGGCGTCAAGGAGCCCGCTCCTTTGTATATCGTGGACACAAGTGCCTATGTTAGCTTGGCACGTGATACATCGTGGAGTCTTTCTATACGAGGTCTCGCGTATTCCAACGGTTATAGCGCCAGTTGCTCCACGGAGCGGATCCAACATGCTAAGAGAAGATCCTTGCATGCACAACGCAACAGACGCAAGAAGTCACAAGACTTGGCGCCAGTACTGCAGCAGCCACAGAGCACATAACTCTCTTGTTAGCCCCCGGAAGATCCGGCTCAGCATGAGTATCGCATCACCCGTTTCCCTCTAGCCATGCGTTATCTCTGTCGACCGTATGCAACCGTGGCCCTATGTCTTTCAAACGGAGCGATCAGGGCATCCTCGCAGAGCTCCATACTATCATCTGGCAAGCTGCAACTCAGCGATGGAAGTATGCCTGACTCGGAGGCCAAGACGGAGTTTTCTACACGGATCAAGTGTACTTATCTGCATGGCAATGCATCATTCTTGGCCCAGTGTCTTGGGTTGTTCTTGGCTCTTGCGTACACCTCCCCGCCTATCCGGAAACTAGACGGGCGAAAGAAGTTGAGGGTACATCACTAAGAGGGAGACAACCTCCTCCAAGAAGAGACATCTACAAAACAGGACCGAGACCCACCATGCAGATTACAGAGATGATCCTTGGGCACAATCTCTGTAGGTCATTAATTGACTTCCCACCAGCCACTATCAGTTGTGGCATTAGTTGTGGCTCACAATCAATTGTGGATGTGCAACAGAAAAGTTCATCTGGATATAGAAACAACAAGAAGTGCCGAGTAAGGTAGAGAGGAGAGAAAAGGACGCGCAAGCGCGCGTCATACCCAAGAGATGCTCATCTAACCTGCGGCCGCTAAATAGCCCATGATATAGCAACAACGATATACAAGGATTCGAACAAAAACCACAACCTCGCCAAGGGCGGGCAAGAGAAAGTCCCCTACCAACGGCAACTTCGTAAATCGTTTGTCGGCAAGAACTTTTCTAGTGGTATTGCTCTGCTCCGCGCCTTACGGCAGCTAGGACGTGTTGCTTTGACCCTTGCCCCAAGGTCCACTGTTGTAGCGGGAGAATTGCATGTCACGGACTCGCGGCGGCGGAAAAGCTCAAAGCTGCTTGGCGTTGTTTGACACCTTGACGAGCGGTGTCACATTTCTCCTGTGACGTCTCTCTATGTTCTAAGAAATTGTCGTTGAGACAAGGAGATAGTAAACCGCAGCGTTATGAGCATCCGACCTCGTTCTGCAAGTAGATACTGATCGCACGCTCATGAGCGAAGATAGATCGACATGGACAATCCAAACAATGTCGTCAAAAATGTTCCATCATGCACATACCGTTGACTTACGAGTGGCTGGGTCACAGCAGCTAGAAATTTCCTTCTATACATAGCAGCCCCTGCATGCAATGCAACACATATCCACTCTCGAGTACAGAGTATTGATCTGTTACGTGACCATTGCAGTCAAATGGGCGCTGGCCAAGAGGTCAGCTTGCTGAGAGCCTCAAAGTCTACTCACAACATCGCGATTCTCGAGTAAAGTCTACAAAGCTTATGCCAAAGCCGAAACGCAAGACCGAACTCAGGAAGGAAAGCAAAAGAGGAGTTGTTGTCGTCGTGGATGCATAGTTCATTTTGGGAGAGAAAAGATGATCATCCAAACAATCTCCGTATCTCGGCGTCGCCGGAGCACAGCAAGGGTTAGGCACAGAAGAGAATTGATCGCTGGATCGCAAGATCGAAGGATGCAGCGGGATTGCGAGTCTCCTTGTCTCGGTCAAGCGAGACAAAAGTTCTCCGAAACAACACACACAGAACAAGATGGACCGATCAGCTCTTGTCGCACGTCTCCTTACCAACACCAAGTTGACTGTGGTATTGTGTGCTCGAGTGGTGAATTTTTTCGTGACACCATTGTGATATGCAAAGCCCATGACTCGGTGATGACCTGCCGAGTCACGCAAGCTGATGAACCGACTTCTTGGTAAAGGCTCGGCGTGGGTGAAGCGCGCGCGGCCGGTAAACGGTGGCGGACTTTCAATCATTTACCGGGAACACGAGCCAAATCCGTAGCTTGACGCCACAACCCAGCGCACCGCCACACGTATTTAACGGTCTGTGAGGAGGAGTGGGGATAAGCGATCGAAGATTCGAAGTGATGGTGGCTTCGAACACGTCGTGCACCGTTCGGAACGGCGACAGAGACGGGTGGGTGAAGGTATTGTAGCCTGATGTGCGGTAGCCCTTATCCCTCACAGGTGTTAAAGATAGGCAAAAGTGATATCAAGGATACGGCCGTAGATTGCGATCCTACGAACTAAGATATGTTTCTACTCGAGAAAAGACCATTGCCAATGACCACTGTAACGGTCGGGTATTGTGTGCTGATAAGTAATCGCAATTAACAAAAGAGAAAAGGAACGAGAAGAAAACAAAACAACCGAAGGGGAGAAGAGCAAAGAAGGGTATCTCAAAACAGACAGGCAAACCCTTGGACACCCAGTGTAAGGTGTAGACATTCTCGAAAACGTGTACACTTAACGAACAAATCGTTCTTGTGTGCGCGCGCACCCGAATTACAGCAAAGGAAAGAAACCAGAAACATTAGTAGCCGGAGCAAGATTGTGAATCAATCGAGAAAACCAGAAGGAAATTTTGACTAGAGGGGTATCGCTCGAACCAACACAAGGAAAAGTCCAATGGTGAAAAAGGACGGGGGTATCTCAAATCGCCTGATCTCTGATCAAAGGCGGGATAGGATTATCCTTCAGTCTCCAGGACCCAGGTGGCAGGTTGATTCGTGAGGGGTCGTTATCGGCGAGCTTGGTATTGTTTTGAGCTTTAGTAGACCAGCCTGAGCTCGTATGCTGAGGATGGTGATCTGGATTGCCACTGGCCCTGTTGTACTTCGACTGTTGCAAATTCGGCCTTCATATCTTGACCCTCGGGCAGTTCACAAACGGCTTCGTCATCCATGAGAATTTGGATTCCCTTTTGATTGATGCGAACAGTTCGGACGACTCTTTGAGGCTCAATGTCGAACTTTGTGGCGGCCGCACTGACAAACTCTTTGACAGTTCTCTGCGGAAGGTAGACTGCTCGGTAGTAGTTATCCTCAGGACCCTTGCCCTGGACTCGGGATTGCAGATAGAAACAAGCCACTAATATTGTCAGTAACTGTGCCCCAGTTTGAGATGGCAGATAGACTCACAAGGCTTGTTGGTACGCTCAGGAGGAGGCTGGTAGGAGGAATCTACGCCGATTGCTTCGAACCAGCCAGCAAAAGTACCGCTGGGCGAATGAGCTTGCATCTTGACTGGCTGATCAGGTGGACTGGCCAGGTGCTGAGGGTTAGAGGACTTAAGATCCATAGGTGCAACTTGAGAGTTGCTACGACCCCACTCGTTGGAGTTGACGCGAGAAGGCGGTCCAAAGGCGCTTGGGCGGCGGAAGTTCGAAGAAAGCGATTGGTTGCTTGGAGTAGGTGAGACCATGGCAGAGCTGGTCTTGCTCTGACCATCCCACATGTTTGTGTCGTTGGTATCGACCCTAGTGAGACCCTGGGTGTCTCCAGACAAACTCACTGGGTGAAGGTCTGGGTCGTCTTCCTCTGCGCCTCGGAGGAACAAAACACTGATCGGGCGTGTTGAGCCAAACATGTCTTGCAGTCCAATGAGTTTCGTTTGCAAATCTTCCTCAGCGGAGGTTCTTCCATTTGAGGCTGCAGAAGACATGGACCAAGTTCTCTTGTGCTTAGGTGCCTTGCCTGGTCGTGCAGGCATTGCATTCATCTTGGAAATGGAGCCGCTTCTCTTGCGCTTGCTCGAGTCCCTCATGCCGGATTCGATTTGTGAAATCTGCTGATTAAGCTTGTCAATCATCTTCTTCACGTGCGCGACATCGTTGGAGAGTTTGCGTTCGGCACCGTGGTCACGGAAAAGTTTGACTCTGCAGTAACACACTTCGTGGGCAGGTTGTTGAGACGGAGACATGGAGTCAAGCAACAGCTCAGTCTTGGTGCACAGACGGACCGGGATGCCCTTGACACCCTTGGAATGACTGAAGTCGGTGGATAAGAAGTTGAAGCGAACAGAGATGGGGCACTCAATTCCCTGAGCATTGGGAGCCGGGCTCCAGGTCACACAGAAACCATCAAACGAAGAAGACTCGAGTTCCAGCTTGGGTCGGTTAAGATCGTTGGATTGGTTCTGGTCAACAAATTCGACGGCTTGAAGGCGGCCACCGCGTTGGTGGGCTTCATTGGTACCGCGGCCTTCTTTCCAGAGCTGCCAGCAGGCTCCAGGTCGCGCTCTTTGCGAGTCTTCTTCGAAGGAGACGCGGACGAACGTACGATACTTGAGTTGGCCAACGACGGAGTGTTGGGGAGCAGTATCATGCACATTCAGTGTGTAGGCCTGTCCCTTGTTGAGGTAAGTAACGGGAATCTCGTCGGCAGTCTTGACCATGGCAGTCGGCGCGTTGAGGGTGACACGGTAACGGAAGTTCTCACTGGATGGATGTTGAGGGAGAGCGACGAGTGCAGCGTTGCTGAGATGAGGAGGGAACATGGGATCGACCTGAGCCTGGTTGGACATCTCGACGTCAAGGTTCATCTCAGCACCACACATGGGCGAATCGGTAGCTTGACTGTCTAGCTGGTCGAAGACTGGGGCCTGATGCTGGAAGTTGTGGGGAGGGAAGGTTGGTTGATGGTGCATTTGGAAGGCGTGAGGGTTTGCGAATGGGTTCATGTGATGGTGATGATGTTGCTGCTGCATTGCATGTGCAAATGAATGCATGTGAGTAAGTTGAGGAGCATGAAGGGCTGACGTGTCCGAGGTGGGCATGGACAGCGGCGTGTTCAAGCCCATGCCAAGTCCTGGAGTATGGAGGTCACCTGCTTGTGGGTGATATAGAGTGTTTGTGCCACCAGGAGTGGGTGTGTAGTAGCCTGGCATTTGGTTCGCAAACGTGTTGAACGAGGAGCTGTTGGGATCCAGCACCGAGGGGGTGAGGCCGGTGCTACCAAAGTTCCATTGTTCCGTCGAGGATGCTCGCGGAGTAGGGTCGGCATCCTTGATGTTGTGGTGCTCGGCGAATTGACTAGGACCAAGAACAGGTTAGACATCAACTGCTTGATCTAAGAGAAAAAAAAAAGGGTTGAAGGGTGGTCAAGGAGGAGTCGGCTGGGCCAGCGGGAAAGTGGAGGAGGGAGTTGACATACCGAGGATTCAGAGTCGCGACGTCAAGAGCATTCAGCGAAGGCGCATTGTTGTGGACTTGGGTGTTGTTGGGATTGAACTTGACGGCCTCGAGGTATGGCTTGAAGCTCTTTTGCAGTTCGATGCTCGGCTTCTGCGAGCTTTGTCTGCAGCAGCAATAACAAATCATGTCAGCCACGGATGCGCGCGCGGAGTCGCAGCCAGCTGTGGCAGTGTGGCTCGCTCTTACCTATGCTCGAACATGGCTGCTAGACGCTCACCATGCAATATTCGAAGATGTCAAGTGTATATGCACCGGTTTTACGAGCGCGAGGTGAGGAAGGTGCTTATATGAAAAGGTGAAAGACAACTCTTGCGGATAAGGTCGTCACCAGGCGAGTCGATGAAACAGCGTGCAATAAGGGAAAGGCGCAACCACAAGCCACAGGATGCGCGCCGTTTTAACTGCAGGCTGAATTGTGGCCCGACCTAAACTTACGCTACCAGCATGGAAGCGACGCTCAACTTGTCCCGTGCTTTGCCGATTTGCTTCGCTTGCGCTTGCTGCGTTGCGTCCAGCATCGCTCGATACACGTAGCGACTGCCTGCTCCGTGTGCCTCACTCTCATCGTCACCCACCTCGCTTTTCGCTGACCCATGAACCCATATGCACACATCCCAGTCGGCGCCACGTCCAGCCACATGGCTGTGCAAAAAGCACCTCGACTGCCGAAGAGTGCCTTCGTTGTCAACCATCCCGCTGGTGCCACAGTTTGTTTGCTTTTTCTCGGATTTTGCTTCGAATCGACTGTCGCTCCCACATGCACGCTTGCAAAAGCGGAAAGCGTGTGCCCTCGTGTGGCTGAAAACGCATCCCCGCAGACGCTGCGGCGCTGACTCGAGCCCATCACGGCAATCTTCGATCTCGTCCTCTCACAAGAAATGCGGCTCGATCATCATCCTTTCTTTGCTAACCTGAAGCACCGTGTCCGATGTCAACAGCTCGAAGCTTACGAGTACAGCACGCAGTGAGCCAGCGAGTCCCGCTAGCACGCACTTGAGACTCGCCAACTCGACCCTTTTTTTCAGCCCTTATGGCTCGCCTTTCACTGTCGCATTTCGCAATTGTTACATGGCGAGGCAGACTGCTGACCTTTGTGACGTAGCCACGTTTGGGGAGCATTGTGCACGATATGTGAGCGGCTTGACGCATACAGTCTTCCCCGAGCGTTGATACCTCTGCATGCTGTCCAATCTCACCCTGCATTAATAGCGAACTCAGTCTGCGATGGTAATTCGCCGATGGAGCCACATCTCCTTTCAATCCTTGACAAGTCAAACCAGTATGCTACCGCTCTGCCATCGGCTTCATGCCCTACGTCTTCTAGAAGACATTTTGCTGTGCCGTCTCTCTGCTTCAAGCAATTTCCCTTCTTGCAACACCAACCGAGATTGAGATGTGCTTGTCTGCTAGACCATCGAGACTTTGGTAAGCCACTAACATCATGCGCTGAACAGAACCTTATATCGTGTCGAGCCACTCTATTATTACCACTAACCTTCATAATGTAATTGCGCATGGCCTCACAAGGGTCAACACACAGAGGAGAAAGAGAGGGCACGTCCTGCCGTATCAAACGAGCGCTGTCAAGACTCAAAAGTGCAACTTTCGTCATCAGAAGCTTTGGCGCTAATGGCCCCGCTTCGTACCGTTTGGGCTGCTCGTTCAAACGGCGCCTCGTTCCTCTCTCGCGAAAGCCACCAAAGCACCGCACGAGTGCAACAGCTCTCGAGGCATCGATCAGCGAGTGAGTTGGCCCGCAACAATTCCGAGAAGCTTGTGATCCGTTGATCTTTTCCCCTCTCCACCCCCATGCGTCTGCCACAGCGAAGTGGCGGTGGACAATGAAGCGACAGGTGTATCCACACTCCCGGAAAGACTTTTGATCTTCAGCGCAACCCGAAGATCCTACAATGTGCCAATAATAATGGCCAAAATCCTATCGCGGTGTTGTCACGATCGAGAATGGGGTGAAGGAGAAGCTCAAAGTCGGCCTTTGAAACGAACCATCTAGCGCAGCGACAACCGGAACGTGGCTCCTTGCTTCCTGCGACGAGCAGCTGTCGGCTGAGCTCCGTGCCACACTTGCTTTCAGCCACGACCAGCCTCCAACCACTATCGTCTGTGGCGGTGCTTGTACCATCCATTTCCCCTCTTCTGCCAAACTCTGTGAGAGAATGAGGCAAGTAGGTTTGTGTCTGTGGCTGAGCAGCTGTCACTGCTGTCACGCTTTGAACCACTCGACCGCGCTCCAGGCCACTCCTTCCCAAAAAAACCTCTTGATCTGATTCGATGTGAGCCGTTCTGCGGGAGATTTGCTGCAACCCAATTCGGCACGGATGATATGATATGATATGAGGCCGGGAGGTGGCTACTCTTTGAATATGCCGCAGATTCGAATGTTCTCAACACGATACAAAGGTAATCTTCTGTGCT
Source organism: Aureobasidium sp. EXF-3400 (assembly GCA_024195585.1). Taxonomy (NCBI): domain Eukaryota; kingdom Fungi; phylum Ascomycota; class Dothideomycetes; order Dothideales; family Saccotheciaceae; genus Aureobasidium; species Aureobasidium sp. EXF-3400. Next base: position 145,082 of record SWBL01000101.1, read on the forward strand.
TTATCTGTGGCGGTTATTTGTTTGGATTGCACTTATTCTCTTCGATCTTCTCCAGGAGCATCTCGAGCTCGTCATCTGTGACTGGTGGCTGGTGGTTGGTTTCGAACAAGGAGATCAAGTGGATCTACGTCTGACGCTGGACGAAAACACATCCTGAGTATTTGGAAGCACATGCGCGCGTATCTATCAGCTAGCTGGCGAGAGTCACCAGTGTTGCCGTGAGATGATCAACATTCAGAAGGATGAACCACATCATCAAACAATGTCGTACATAGCACTCTATCTGCTACTGAATCTCCGTCTCTAGGGAGTCTCCCCTCAAGCAACTCCGCATGGTCGGACCGCCACTTGTATTGAAAACATGTGGAGATTATAGTGTCTGTCAAATGATAAGCCTTAGGCGAATTGGATCGGAGGGAAGCACCCTACGGGGCATAGGTGAAGGAACGAAATGCAAGGTACACGGTTGGCCCTAATAGCAGAGATGCCATATTGCAGCTCGGCAGTACTCTTTCCGAGGACACTGTCGTGCTTGCAGCAAGTCCCTCCCTAATATTATCATGTATGAGGTGTGAGGCTTTTATCACCACAACGTATGGAGAGCAGCTCCGACAACTGTGCCTGCGGAATAAGAGAGACCTGCAGCACAAAGAATATTGTGTCCTTTGGACGCGTATGCCCCCCTTTCGAGCACAGTACTTGTCATCCAATGAGACCGGCTTTTACGTGCGGTAATTCGGCAACCTCAGACGTTACAGTTCACTAAGAACCTTTCCCCTTGACAGGGCGAGCGGAATTGTAAAATGTGTGTACGGCATGTTCTATTGGTTCCAGCACTTTTTGTTCGAGCGACTCAAAGACAGCCACGCTCAAGCGATTGATGGAAGCCCATGCACAGCCACACCGAAGCAATTCTTCCACTGCATATCACGCCCCGCACCGCCATTCCTACTGTTCTAAAAGTCCACATGACCACGGGTGCTCCAGCCTCCCACGATCTACACACTCTATCGCCATATGATAAGCATCTTCGTCATACTGCGATTGTGAACCTTCCAACTTGATCGAGCTCGAGACATCGTGTGCTCTTGCCTTATGCGTTGGCGTGATACGAGGCACGTAACTCCGCCATTGGTTTTGGCGAATCGGAAGGAACAGCAGCACGGGCGGCAGCGACAGCCATGCTCACCTCGTGCACGCTACCATAACGTCCAGAGTTGCGTTGGACGTTGGCAGAATCACCGCTGCTTCGAAGACTTGATGAGAGGCGGGGACTGTCTAAAGGGTCACTTGATCGTGAAGTTGTTCTGCTGTGATTTGACCCGCATTCAGGGGCCCTGATAGCGGTAAGGAAGCTTGAAGTTGAGTCTTCCCTTCTTGGTCTTGCCAAAGACGCGTCGAATACTGGACTAGGTATTTTAGATATGCCCGGAGATTCTAGCACAGACATCATAACTGGAGATGAAATTAGACAGTCTGCAGCCAGTATGCTAGAAGCATCGCACGGAGATAAAGCTGTACGCTTTGTAGCAAACTGGCCAACAGAGACGCTTCTCTGAAGAGGGGAGTTCACGGGATACTGTGTCTTGACTTGGGCGGAACAGTTCTCATCGCCGTATTCGAAAGAGAATCTCCGTGCATGATCCAGACGAAGCGACTCTGGACGAGCCTTAGGCGTGCGAGATCCAAGCTGTTCCGTACTGCGTGACGCGATTGATGGCGTGTGCAAGTCGAAATAATGCGTTGGCCGAGGCTCAAGCTCGATGCTGCCGTTCTTACTCAGAAGAGTTTCGTTGAGGTTAGAGTAGTCCGCTGCGTCTTCTTCTTCATCACCAACAGTGTCCGCATCTTGGTGCTGGGTAGAACCGTTCTCTGATGAATCTGTGTCAGAAAAGGAAGGTCGTCCAGCCAGCATCTCAAACATCGAGGCCTGAGAGAGACTTGTGAATTCTTGAGGGCTAGGGGGTGATTCAAAATCGCTGTAGTGGTTGGTCGTGGAGAACTTGTGTGACAGTATTGCCATCTTCTGCGATGGAGAGACAGGGCGGTTGCGAAAGGGAACTAGTCGTATAGTTAGTCGATTCTTGTCCAGCTTTGAGATATTAGCGAGTTGACAAACCTCTTTGAGCCTTTCTGGCTGCTTCCTGCTTTCTCTCATCCTCGATCCTTGTCCTCTCGAGGAATTCAAAGACAGTCTCTCTTGGGTCGTCTCTTTTCAGGTTTGCATTTGAGGCAGTACGTCGTCTGTGTTCTCTGCCCAGCAAACTGCCTTGTCTGGCGCGCACAACTTCTGCGACTCCTTCTTCGTTCTTTGAGATGATCAGTTCGAGTCTCTTGACTTCGGCTTTGTACTCTTCTCTCTCGCGGTGCCATGCCTGTCGTTCGAGTTCTAGTTCGTGATGTGATGCGAATCGAGTTTCAGCTTCGTACTTCAGTTTCCGCATCAGAGAAGAATTCTCGTCGCGGAGATTGCGGAACCCTTCAAAGATCATCAGCAGGGGTGAGTTGTGCTTGACATCCAGAGGACGATAGGGCTCGGCTATCAAGGTGCGCATGATGGAGTCCATGATCTGGTCTGGGTCAGGCTCGCATCCTTCAGGCCAAGTCTGGTATGGAGAAGATATGGTTTCCTTGAAAGAGGCGCGCTGATCTGCAGACCATAAAGAGGATCTGCCATGACTGGAGGGACCACGATGGGAGAAGTAGGAGCTGATCTTGGGTCGCACTTTCTTGCGAGACGAGCCAAAGCCGCTTGCGATGTCTGGCTCGGCCTCATCTTGCTCGCCCACAGGCAGGAGTGTGTTTGGGAAACCAGGCTGGACCCTTCTGCGCCATTGATAAACATCCGCCATGATGTTGGTTCGATGGGTGATTGACCATGCGGCATGCGATGACAAAAGACCAAGAAGATGTGAGTCCAAGGGTAGGATGTTGTGATAAAATGCGTAATGCTATGTGAAAGCAAGCTCTATTGTACGGAAAGCGCGACTACGCGTACTTGCCTTTCAAGTCGGCGAGGACTTCACAATGCACAAATTGATGGAACAAAGGAGAAGATGCTTTTTCTGTATTCCAGAAGAATGTGGAATTGTCCCATACATATAATTAGAGCAAAATGAAGAAAATAGATGTAACCCCAACTCCATGCACATGTACCCGATGGATGACAGGTCAAGTGTTTGGTAATGGTGGGGTCGTTGATATTGGCACGATGGAAAATCCTTCAGCAAATTCTGCATGGAGATCGCGAGTTGCTGTACACACTTATGCC